>APFE030845917.1:5838-40410 GCA_000404065.3 Pinus taeda
ACGCAGGAGAACAGTTCAGGAGGTGCGTACCCGCAGGTACGCCGTGCAGGAACCGCGTCCAGTTACGCAGATTACCCTTTCATGAGGTGCGTACCCCAGTGCACACTCTTCAAGGCAATAAAGCGCGCAAACGTGGGGTACCTTATGTTTTACCCTTGGTATTTAGCCGTCGGTATTGTGTTATCATGGTTTTGGCCCGTGGTATTGCTTTATTTTATTATTATTATTGAGCCCCATGATCCTTGATTTGAGGAAGAGCTTGCCTATATAAAGCAAAGGAGATCATTTGTCTTAGTATGCTTTTTGGTTGAATATCTTAAGATCTGATCTATTGGGTTCTCGGTTTAAAAAGCTTGATCTATAAAAGAGAAGTTGGAAGCGAATCTGTGAAGGGTGATCTCTCGAGCGCAAGTTTAGATCTGAGCATCTGACTGTATTTCAACCCTAATCAGAGGTACGCAGAGGTGACGAAGGAGCAGTGCATGGGTACGCAGAGGCGACAAGGAAGCAGTGCATGTGTATGCAGAAGCAACGAAGGGTCAGTGCGTGGGCACATAGAGGCAACGAGGGAGAAGTGCGTAGGTACGCAGAGCAACAGTGGTTCAGGTGCGTGTTTGCTGTGTCAGTACGCGGCGCAATTATTCTCCTGGGTGCGTGCCTACTGGCCAGTACGAGGCGCGATAGTAATTTTGGGTGCGTACTGTACGCAGATCAGTAAACGGAACAGTGCGTGGTCACGCAGTACAGCAGAAGAAGATCTGCGGGTGTACGCAAAGAAGCAGAGTGTGAAGTGCGTAGTGACGCAGGCCAAAAGAAGGAGAACTGCGTATCTGTTTTAAGATCTTCTGTTGGCTGAAATTCTCTATTGATAAAGTGTTCTGGGTTCAGTTCTATTATTGTTGATCTGGTTATTTCAGCTGACTGTAATTTATCTGTACTTGATGATCATTTGATGTATATGGATCCAGTTTGAAAATTTATATGAAAAGTGGTCCTTGAAAGAAAAGAAGTAGGGGGTTGT
This sequence comes from Pinus taeda, assembly GCA_000404065.3. Taxonomy (NCBI): domain Eukaryota; kingdom Viridiplantae; phylum Streptophyta; class Pinopsida; order Pinales; family Pinaceae; genus Pinus; species Pinus taeda. The sequence goes on from APFE030845917.1 coordinate 6,860, forward strand.
AGCTCCCTTCCAGGAGAGACTGGAAAATGAGAGAGATTTGTAGCTCTCTGCAGGTTGCAGCCTGCGTACTGGTAAAGGACTGCACCAGTACAAGACCATTGTAAAAGGAGTTTCTAATTTGAAAGAAGATAGAGACATATTGCAGCAGGTGGTTTTCACCCACATTGGGTTTCCACCTTATATCTGGTGTTCTTTGATGTGACTGTCTGTTTTTCTTGTTCATGCTCATTATTTTATGGTACTGATATACAAAAATAATTCAAAGTATAAATAAGGAAGATTTGGAAAAAGGTCTAGATAATACTGATTCACCCCCCATCTCAGTATTATTTTCAACAAACAACACTTAACATCCACTTTGACCTTAAGCATTTGGACATGACCATTTCTACTAAGCAAGAAATCAAGGGGGATGATTTATAATACAATGGTATGTCACAACACACAACACTATGTTCATGTTGTAGTGGCTGCAAGCACCCTCCAAATTTTTTCCTTAGCTTTGTTTTGGAGCCTTCCTACCAACCATCCTCACCAGCATGTCTTGCACTATCAAGTAAATGAGTTTCATTGGTTTTTTAGTAGCTTTCTAGCCTGTCCATGATTCTTTACTTCACTCCCCTCACAGACTGTCGTCCTAGACTTGGCCCAGCTGCTGGCTGAGCAGGTCCCACATAAAATTGCGCAATTATAGAGGGGAACCAACCTTCCCTCTAGAAATTGCACAAATATAACTAGTAGTCTACTCGGCTGAGAAGGTATGCAATCCTGTTAAACAATATTTTTCTAGTGAGATGTGTACAATTTAACCCAGCAGTGCAACTCAACTCAGAAATTGCACAATTCTGGGCAACAGCCAACTGCTACTCTCAGAAATTGCGTAATCAATTTGGATAGCGAGCCAAGCTTCCTCCCAAAAATTGTGCACAAATCCCTCTCAGCCAAGAAGGCTATTGCATGTGCCTTCAGGTTGACCAATTACCTCCGAGACCAAGAAAACTTGACTTGCACACATGGGTTTCTTTTTCTTGAAATAGCAAAAAGAAAAATGCAAAAATTATCCCTAGATTTTAGGGAGATATTTTTAGCAGATGGAGGTTACATGCAAAGATCATTTTATAAAATTTCCTCCAAGTGCTACTTTCTCCTAGGTTTGTGGCATGCACATCATGGGCCTCAAAATTATTTATTTGATGCTTTAGAGGTCATTCTTCACATTGATCTTGGAGCTCTGAAATCCCACAGTATATTGAGGGGTCTTCGACACATTGAGCTCAGTTATTTCCGGGTAAGTCCACTTTACTTGTCTTTTACAACATTTTTGTCGCTTTTTGTGTTTTGGCACTTGTGAGTGTTGTCTACTTGATTTCTATGAGTTCTTGTTGTCGTTTTAATGCATGTTAGCATGTACAAGCATCATTTCAATTTTCATTAACATCTCATTGTTGTCACATGCATGACACGGTTTTGCATGAACAGTCGCTAATTTGGTGACTCATTTCACACACATGTAAGTTGTTCCATTTTATTAATATTTCATTCACTGTTTGGATGCATGATCATTCACTCCTGCTTACACTCACCATCACCATGCATTCACATCTTCATATGCTTTTAGTTTACCATCAACGGGTTTGGGTAACTTTGGCCCGGACTCTACCCCACTCAGACAACATTATGCAATTATGAGAGAGAAGGCTATACTTTCCTCCTATAAAATGTGAAAATTTGGCTAGTAAATGCCATATAGTCTTTCTTTGTGCAATTCTAAGAGGCAGCAACTGCTGGCCCAAAAAATTGCACAATGCATTTCCTGGGCCTGCATCACTTGCCTACTAAAATTATACATTGCACAATCTCAAAACCCAACAGACCAGTCTAGATTGCGCACTTCACAATTCCACCAGTCAACCAACCTCCCGACAGTCTGGATGGCCTTTTACACAATTCTGACAATCAGTATCTCGACCTCCCAGTGAAAATTGTGCAATTCTTTCCAGCAGTTCCCCAAGTATGTTGCATGTCATCCCTTGAGTTTTCTTTTGCTTTAGCTTATATATTTATTGCCATCTATTTTTCCATGTCACCAAATATAGCAGGTGTTCTTGCATCTGTCATAAGTTTAGGATCAATGGCCTCCAAGAGAGCAGGGTCAAAGGACACCGACAGAAGTGCAACTAGAGTAGAAGTTGAGTAAGTGCCTATGAATTTTCTGATATATGAAGACACAAGCTAACCGTAGAAAAATAAATCAAGTTGAAATCGCAAGAGGACAATGATGCATTCTCAAGCACATTTGGGGAAAATCTTGAAGATCGCCAACTTTATGTGAACATTCACAAGTCTGATTTGTACTGGATTGCATGCGGATACTTGGCGTTCCCATGGGCGGACATGGTATATTGGATCGTCTCGCACACTCATCCTGAGACAATTACATTGAGCACTATCAGTGGGACAGATATTGTTACCTTCAAGGCATAGGATTATCAGTAGATGTACTACTTTTCGAAGCCATTGATCACCATGGAGACACCCTTTAGTATACCGAGTAGCAATACCAACTCCAAGGATATCTTGAAGAACTGGGTGAAGGAGCTAACTAAATTCAGGATGAAATCCAACCAAATTTACAAGATGAAGATACTGTGAAAGGTGTATTAGTACTGGGCCATATTTTCATGTCACTTGTATGGCCAAGAGAGCACAGAGACCTTCCCACAGAGTTGGGTGATTGTGTTGGACAAACTAACCAGTGAAGGCAAAGCAAGAAAATAGTCTGACATGTTGGCTCACAGGCTAAAGGAACAAGTAACAGGAGCTTGGCAACCACCCAAAGGTCAGCAAGTAGAAATATACATGTCCTCATACGTCTTCGATGAAATCTATGCTCGTCAGCATTTCCCAGGCTTGAAGTGTGTATGCACACCAACAAAAACCTCTTTCAATACTTTGTAACTTGTTTTCTGAATGCATCATCTGAGAAGTCATCATAGTTGTCATATCATTTTTTCACTCCAGTGTACAAGATGATATCTGAGCAGGATCCACCTTACATGTTGAAGGAAGCAATGGAGGCACTGATCAACATAGCCAATTGGTATGCCTCACCGTTTGGAACCTTCATATGGATGTACAATGCGGATAAGCCTCCGTATTTTTTCCAAAGTTTCCATGCACAAGCTCATATCATACCACATCTTAGTAGGACTATTAGCTAGGCTGCACCAAAAGAAGAAGGCACCTTGGTGCACTCTTCCATTGCAAAACATCTTGTACAAGATACAAAATCTCAAGCATGCAGATGCCAAAGACAAGGAGTGCAAGAAATATCCTTTCGACACCAAAAGCCACAATCTGTGTCACCCACATTGTTTGGTAAAGGATCACTATGTGAGAGTACATTTTCTTTAGATCCATGGGGCATGTCATTGGGTGGAGGAAGACCCACGGAGATATCCTCACAGCTGCTCTAGGCCCAATGAACTGGTTGGCATCATTGTGGAGTGGATAGCAAAGCAACATGGTGTAGCATCCAGGAGAGCACCAACAACAGTAGCAGTAGAGGTTAACATACTTTTGTGTGAAAAAGGTAAGAGAAAGTTTGTCAAAAGTGTTGAGCCAGACTTGGTGATCAATGCAAACACCATGCGTTAGTATGTTGCTCATCTGGCTGCACTGAAGACAATGATACACATGTTATTAGACAAGTTGGACAGAGGAGCTAGAGAAGTCTACCCTGACGCAATAGAGGTAAGAGTTCATTTCCAGAAAGATGTCACCATAGATTACACGGACACCATCAAAGACTATCGAGCTTGGCATCAATTCTCTACTATCAACCATTGTGAGGATGTCAAAGAGCTGGTCTTCGCATAGTTGTCTGAGTCATAATGATGTCCTGCATGGCTTTCTAAAGCCTATTTTGTCTCGCATGGGTACATGTGCAGATTGTATGTAACATCTTGTCAAGTGGAAGTTCAAGTGCCAATAGATGAATGTAACAATCAAAGAGTAGTTGAAGAGTCATGAGGTTCGATGAATAGTCATAAAAGGAAATTTCAAGGGCTACCCAAACCTTTGCTATATATAGTCCTTCATAACTCGTTTTATAGGCTTTTGGTCAACCAAGCTTCTGATAGGAGTGTCTTAGAGAAAGATTGGAGAGTATTGTAACGAGCCTTGGCTTCTCCACATTGCAAACCTAGTACATCTCTTTGGAGGACCAGGCAGTAATGACAGTAATGTTCCATTATCAGGACTAGTGGTTGGTCATGGCTATACTGTATGATTGGAACTTTCACTTCTTAATATAATATAGCCAACATGTTTCTTGCATATGTTGTTATTGTATTTTAGTTTACTTGTTTACTCTAATGATATATGTATCTATTTTTTTATGCGTGTATGTGTAGACACTTTCTGTATATGTACTTATGAATCTTACTTAAATGTGTTGTGGCTTTAACCATCACTTTGGATTGTTTCTTCACCTTCCTTTAATCTTGTGATGCATATTTGCTCGTGTATTCCCTTCTAAGTTGCGTGTTCACATACGTTTCCAAGGGGGCACTCATTCCACCTTCAGTGTGTTAGAACCATTCATGCACCTTCCTTGGATTGTTGTGCATGTCACACCCTTGCTACCAACAGGGACATATTACTTGTATCTATGCACAACCACGGTCAAGGCGATACTGTACGACCCACTGCTAGGACTCCTACACCAAATAGTTTGAGGTGTAGTTGGGACTTCTTACCGGGGAGATCCCCTAACATGTTCGTCGGTCCAAAACTGTCAACATTTCTGGCGCTAGAAGGAGGGCTAGATGACAAGCTGTGTCCTCTCATCATGTTTTGAACCTTTGCACATCTATTATTGATTCTATGAAACTCATCCCTCCTCCATGTCTTTCACATGTCAAACCTCTCGATATCATGAGGAAGTTTTTTGATCTTTTGCCCAATTTGACCTGTCATGGTGAAGGTGTAGTAGCCTGGCCTGAGTACTTAGACGATTTCTATGAATTCCTTAATGATGTAGACAAGTTCTATGCAGAAGAAGTTAGTATGATTCGTTCATACACACTTCACGAATCCCAACAATAGTGGTGCTAAAGCCTCCCTTGTGGCAACATGCACTCACTTGAGTAGTTCTGCGATCTCATTGAATCTACTTTCCATCATTTTGATCCAGAACCTCTTGACAAAAAAATGTTACAACAACAAAAGGCCTCGCATGAATCACCTATGGAATTTTGGGACTACTTCTATGTTTTGTAGTTTCAAGATCTAAAAAGTTAGATGAAATTACAGTATCTCATGGATAGATTTGAGTACTGTCTTACCAAATTTGTTAATCCTAAAAGAAATTTCAACCCAAGCCCCACTCAGCATACTTTGGTGATGGAGCTCTAAAATCATAAATGAACATGGTTGTTGTCATAGGTGATTGTACAATTTCCCATCATCAAATATCTCCACCACTGTAGAGTGATGTGGGAGAACAGGCATACACATCCCTTCAACTGTCACATCCTCCCAACATCAGTTCACTCAATTTTCATGCAAATCTACTTGTGAACCCCGTGGGTTGTCACATGTTTGTTTTACCTCAACCTCCATCTTCGTGTTATGTTGATCCTTTGGATTTCACTATCTCGTTATCTTCCATTCCAAACTCTACACTTGTTGTGAACGGGGATCAAGCTATCGACAGAGTTGGTGTTGCACAACCAACCTATGTCGGCATTCATGAGGAGTATGACTAGGAGATTGAGCATCAACCCTCAACAAAGGATGAATCCCTTCTATTCGAGCCTCTTCCATGTTTTCTTGACATATTTGGTGATTCTTCCATCCTCGATTTTACATGTGTATCTCCATCTACAGATGCACACATTGTTGATCGTTCGCAAAACACACTAGATGTCAGTCCATCATCTGACAGTGGAGAGGACAAATTATTCATTGAAAATCCACTTGAATTTTCATCTACTATTTCTGGAAATGCAGAGGGTGAATTTTTTCACTTCTCATCTACCCCTCTGTATGATTCATCAAATCATGAGGATTCCAATGAAATAGTTGATTTTGTTGATTGTAGTTGTCGTGATCTATTTAATCTCATATTCAATCACAATGATGATTCTATCGCAGTTTATTTTTCCAACCCACCTGTTTATGATGCTCTATCTATCGATGAAATCGAAACCCCTCAAACTGTCGACACACTTCAACCCAAGATGATGGTTATGTTAGGCCCTCATTGTCTTAAGGTTGGTTTCGCTTCTGATCAACAAATTGTTGAAACACCCAAGGCTCCTCGCCACTCATCTATATGCATTGAAGACCAATCTAACACATAGATTATGCTTCCTCAACTCAAACTACAGGATCCCATCACTCATGCATTGGAGGAATCTTACATGGAAAGCACATGTGCACAAAACAATTTGTCTTCGCTTCTTTCATTTTCTTCCATGTTACAATCAAGAGTATGTTTATGCTTAATTGTTGCATGTAGTGTCGCACAACAACATGGCAAGTCCACAGATTGCATGTCACGCACTTGCACTCACTTATATGAATCTATGGACACATTTAAAGTTGAACTGTGTTTGTCTTCATTGTTATATCTTTCATGTTTGTTGGTTCACACAACCGTGTCATTCGTGAACTATGCCTTCACCAACATCGATTGACCAATGCGTCGATGGCTGCATTGGAAGTATCATTTCACTTGAGCAAACCCATGCACCGTTAGCTTAGGAGTAGGAGTAGTGTTTTCTTTTGGTTGGTTTGCTTGCATGCTTGTTTTCTTCTTAATTTGCACGTTTGTTTGTTTGTTTTCTTTCTTGTTTTCTTACTTGCTTTGCTTACTCATTTACTTCTGCGCTTGCTTTGTTATATTGTTTGTTTTCTTGTTTATGTTCGTAGGTTAGTTTCGCATGAAACTATGTGTGACTCTTGAAACAAGCTGGGTATAGTACAAGAGGACTTGTGCAGTTATATATACTTGGTTATCTATCATCTTGCCGTTGTATGAAGAACTTTTTATCTACATTCCATGATATGCCAGTGGAAAATATGTATTATTCAAAGTGAACCTTTGTAAAAACATAATGCTTGCGCGCTAACTAGTGTCACTTACTCTAGTTGGTTGTTTTTGGGTTAATCCTTGTTAGCTCAGTCAAGTAGAGTAAGGTGAGGGGGAGAACCTTAACAACAATGTTAGAGGTATATATAATCTACTTATTTAAAGGAACAACTTCTTCTTATCTCAATAAGTCAGGATCCGTCTTCCGCCCCTGAAATGAATAAGTGCTATGCACAGTTACGAAAAAAAAAAAAATGAAAAAATGAAAAAGTTAAAAATTTCGAAATGAAAAATGATTAAAAATATAGAAGAGAAAGGATTGTTTCCCAGAGAGGTGATGCAAGTAACTCCATCAGGGTACTGACCAACCTCGCTGGCAGCGGAGGGATGCTTGTGTTACTGCGTGACTCTGTCGGGGTAATGTCAAGGCCTGCTAGTAGTAATGCAACTCCAAAGATGAAAATAAAACTCTGATGATCATAAAGCTTGTGCACCCATATACCCCTCGTCCCCAATTGAAACAATTATGTTGGCTTTGATTGGAATGTTCATCGACCAACCAAGAGCTTGGCATATGCTATATCTTATACTCAAGCAAGTGCAGAAACCTAGACGAATAGAGAAATGAATAATACTTCCGGAGGTGTTAGACTTTATTTTCACAAACAAGGTCCATTTAGAGAGTTATAGTTCTTATAGTGTGTCACCAAACGTTGTAGCGACTACAAAAACTCTCCAAAATTTTTCCTTAGCTTCATTTTGGAGCCTCCCTATCAACCATCCTCAGCAACATGTCTTGCACTCTCAAGTACATGAGCTTCATTGGTTGTTCAACAGCTTGCCAACCTATGCATGATTATTTGCTTCACTCTCCTCAGAGGGTGCCGTCTTAGACTTGGGCCAACTACTGGATGAGAAACTCCCTCAAAAATTTATGCAATTCTATGGGGGAACCATCCTTCCCTCTAGAAATTGCACAAATCTGGCTAGCAACCTACTAGGCTCAGAAACTGTGCAATCCTGTCAACCAATATTCCCATTGAAAACTACGTAATCTAGCCCAACAATGCAACTCAGCCTAGAAATTGCACAATATTGGGCAGCAGTCACCTGCTCCTTCCAAAAATTGCGCAAGCCCTCTAGATAGCCAACCCAAGTTCCTCATAGAAATTGTGCAAAAATCCCTCTCATTCAAGAAGGTTGTTGCATGTTCCTTCAGGTTGACCGGTTCCCTCCGTGACTGATAAAAATTGACTTGCATGCATGGGCTGCTTTTTACCAAAATAGAAAAAAGAAACATGAAAAAAGCATCCCTAGATTTTAGAGAGCTATTTTTGCTCAACTGTAGGTTACATGCAAATATTGTTTTAGAAACTTTCCTCCAAGTTTCACTTTTTCCTAGATTTGTGGCATGCACATCAGGAGCCTCAAAATTATTTATTCGATAGGTCAGAGCTCATTGTTCACGTCGATCTTGGAGCTCTGACATCCCATAGTACATCTAGGAGTCTTCGACACATCCAACTTAGCTATTTCTAGGTAAGTCTGCTTTACTTGTCTTTTGGAGCGTTTTTGTCGCTTTTTGTGTTTCGTCTTATGTGAGTGTTGTCTGCTTGATTTATGTGAGCAGTTGCTATCATTTGCATGCATTTTAGCCTGTATAAGCAAAAATTCATTTTTCGTGAGCATCTCACTATTGTCACATGCATGACAATGTTTTTCATGAATGGTTGCCGATTTAGCGACTTGTTTAACACACATGCATGTTGTTCTGTTTTCTGAATCCTACATTCATTGTTTTCATGCATGATCATTCACTCCCACTTACACTCTGCATCACGATGCATTCGCATCTTCATATGCTTTCAGTTGCCCATCAATGATTTGGGAAACCTTGGCCCACACTCTACCTCACCTAGACAACATTACACAATTCTGAAAGGGAAGGCTCTGCCTTCCTCCTAGAAAATGTGCAAACCTGACCAATCAGTGCCCTTCGGTCATTCTTTGTGCAATTCTTAGAGGAAATGAATGTTGGCCCAGAAAATTGTGCAATGCAGTCCCTCGGCCTACATCACTTGCCAGCTAAAATTGCACATTTCATAATATCAACAGCGAATAAGACAGTCTGGATTGTGCATTGTGCAATTCCAACAGTAAACCAACCTCCCAAAAATTTGGAATACATTTTGCACAGTACTAGCAGTCAGTCTCTCAACCTCCCAATGAAAATTACACAATTCTTTCCAGCAGCTCCCCAACTATGTTGCATGTCATCCCTCAAGTTTTCTTTGGATTTATCTAATAGTTTTCTTGCCATGCATGTCGCCATGTATCCAGATATAGTAGGCGTTCATCTGTCTCTCATCAGTTCAGGGCCTCCAAGATAGAAGGGTCAAAGGACACCGACTAAAGCGCAACTGGAGTAGCAATTGAGAAAGTGTCTGTGATTTTGGTGATATATGAAGAAACCAAGCTGATCATAGACAAATAAATCAAGATGAAATGGAAAGAGGTCAATGATGCATTCTCAGGCACATTTTGGAAAAATATTGAAGACTGTCATGTCTATGTGAACATTCACAAGTCCGACTTGTACCAGATTGGATGCAGATACACCACATTCCTATGCACACACATGATAAATTAGATTGTCTCGCAAACTAATCCCGAGATGATGAAATTGAGCAGTGTCATCAAGACGGAGATTGCTACCTTCAGGGCACATGATTATCAATAGATGTACCACTTTCCTAAGCCAGTGATCATCATAGAGACAACCTTTAGCATACCCAACAACAATACCAACCCCAGGGATATCTTGAAGAACTGCGTGAAGGAGCCAACCAAATTTAGAATGACACCCAACTAGATTTACAAGACAAAGATATTACGTAAGGTGTATCAGTACCTGGTAATCTTTACATGTCAATTGCATGTACAAGAGAACATGGAGACCTTCCCACAGAGTTGGGTTATTGCGTTGGACCAACTATCCAGTAAAGGCAAAGCATTCCACTAGTCCAACATGTTGGCTCACACGCTGAAGGAACATATAACAGAAGCTCGAAAGTAGCCCAAAGGTTAGTAAGGAGAAATATACATGTCCACATACATCCTGGATTAAATATGTGCCCATCAATAGTTCCCGGGCTTGAAGTGGGCATGGACACTAGCGGTAACTTCATTAAATACTTGTTGTAAATTGTTTTCCAAATGCAACTTTCGAGGAGTCATCACACAACTATCATATCATTTTGTCACCCCAGTGTACAAGATGATATTTGAGTAGGATCCACCTTTCATGTTGAAGGCAACAATGGAGGCATTGATCGACATAGACAAATAGTATGCCTCACCATCTCGCATGTTCATACGGATGTACAATGTGGAGAAGCCACCACATGTTTTGTGAAAGTTTGGCATGGACAAAATCATCATGCAAGAAGTATCATACCACGTCTCAGCAGGACTGTCAACTAGGCTTCACTGAAAGAAGAAGGCACCTTCGCACTCTTTTGTTGTAGATCGGGTTGTACAATAGACATAATCTCAAGTGTGCAAATTCTAAAGCAGAAGAGTGCAAGAAATATCCTTTTAACACCCGAAGCTACAATCCATATGACCCGCATTGTTTGGTGAAAGATCACTACGCGAGAATACAGTTTCTGTCGATGGACAAGGCATGTCGTTGGGTGGAGGAAGACCCATGGAGATATTGTCATAGCTTCTCCAAGCCTAATAAACCAATTGGCATAGCTATGGAATGATTAGAAAACCAATCTCTAAGAGAGCACCATCACCAGCACCAACAGAGGTAAACATACCAATGCGTGACAAAGGCAAGAGAAATATTATATATATTGCAGATATAGAGAAAAATTGCAAGTTTAGATAAAACCCACTTGTGCAGAAATAATCTTTGGCAATAGAGGCGAAGAGGCAACAACACAACAGGAGGAACGCACAAAGGCAAAGAGAATGGAGGAAATAATGAAGGAGTTTCATGAGTTGAAGGAGAAACTCTGGAAGGAATAGGAGCTATGCAGATAAGACAAGGAAGTGAAGCAAGGACAAATATAGTAGGGGGTGCAACATGTATAGAAAGATGAAACTATGCCCATATAGGTAGTCGACTCATCCGAATAGTTGGCATCAAGTAGACAAGGTGAGCAGTCACAGGAGCAAGGCTTCACTCAAGAGATTGAATGAGCACTTGAGAAGATGGATATGGAGATGGAGCAACCAGAGTTAGATCAATACATCGACCTCATGCCTTACCACCAAGAGGTCAACCCACTAGCTTCACTGAATCCAGAAAAAGAGCAAGTCCCAAGTGACCTATTATGTTCCTATACCAATAGGAATCATAATTTTCAAATGGAAGAGGTCAACTTTGTAATATGTACATACCTTTTCTTTTTGCAAATGTTTTCCATATTCAAATAATAAAAAAAATAAAATAAAAAATGTAAAGAGGGTATTTCCTAAAAGAAAAATCAAAGGACAAAAGGAATGAAAAATGTCAAAAAAGATGAAAAATGAACCCTAAAGAAAAACAAAAGACCGTGAAAGTGTGCAACTCCGAATGCCACTACTATTTAAGTTTTTGCATAATAATGATTGTGTGCAACTTGTTATTCATGCCACAATCCATGGTAATCAAACAATTTAATCTTGGTTATTCCATGTTTTGAATTTCATGCTTAGAGATAGAGAATAAAATCTAACCAAAATTTTTAATCTTGGTAGAGAAGTAGATAGGTAGAGTGAATAAAAGGAGCTCAATAGTTTAATCTGAGCCCTTGGATGTATTAAGGATAGACTTGGATAGGTTTCTATTGTAAAAGAAAAGAAAAATGTTTTGATAAGAGTTTTCTAGCTTAAGTGCATCCTAATAAATAACAGAAAAAAATGGTAGGATGAGCAGATGGGTAAGTAGTTACATGGTTGTAGAATTATGATGATTGATTAGATAAAATCATATCATTTACTTTCATCATGAAGTTTCAAAAGTATGGATGATAATTGAGCATTTACACAAATTCAAGTAATTAATCTCCCCATCCATTTTACCCTTAATTTTACTAATTTCCCATAAGCAAAGTCAAAAGTACCTAAAACCTTAAGTTAAAGGGGCTTAGAGCATTTCTTAGACTTCTAGAGGGACCGGACCCTCGGCCTAATAACTTATAGGTCCTAAGTACTCAAATCCCCTCATGAAAATTCACCCCACTTCAATTCATTCATTTTCCACTAAAAAAATCCCTTTTCCTAAATCACCCCCAAGCAAACCCCTTTTCACTCAAACAACTCATAAAAACCATCTTACCCTAAGTATTTTGTGTATATGATTAAAGTGCACCAATCATTTGTTATACATTAAAATTATGGTAAAAATCCTTTCCGCCCTTTGCATATTAATTTATTAACCGTATTATTAAATCCCAAAATAAACGCTTTCCCGTATATTTTATTAAAAACCCATATGTTAATATCCTACCCCGAAGGTTTGAAACATAAACCTTATTAGTGAATAGTTTAAAGGGTTAATTAAGTTGATCAGTGGCTAATTAATAACCATGACCCACTGTCGAATAAAGAGGTTAATTAGTCAATCAGTGATTAATTAATAATCTGTCACCGCCAATGAAATCATTTCTGACGTTATTAAACCTTCATCATCCGCAATTAATTAATCCCTCTGCACATTTAAAACCCCGTCGGGCCTCTCCACTAAACTTCACATCAAATCATTGCCCTGATCACCATGCAATCTAACCCCTGTTGATCCAATGATCGACGCTCATATCGTGTGGCCTCCAAACGTCGACCTTTACCCACTCAATATGGGTGGTTTCACTATTCACCCCGCCACTACGTGGTGCTCAATGAATGGCATCGGGAGGCCTCCTGCCAAAACCACGTTATCCCAAAAGTAGTGCAACACGCTCCCACTTACTGCCTCCTACTAAATGACAAAATCTCACATCTCTCACTTAACTCCAAGTGTCCTTTTCCCCGTGTACCCACCAAAATCATTGACTTTACAAATAAAACTAAAATAACTCATTGTTTTTTTTTTTTCATGAAAAAGAACACTCGGACCTCCATGCAAACACCATAGTACATACAACCATCAACCCACGTCCAACTACCAACTTGCTGAAGCTACTAAAACTTCAGATCACCTTTCAGTCACGTGCGCTTCCTGCAAATAGTGCACAGTCGCCATTACTTCGTTCAAAGCCAGAAACCAGGTATTTACCCAAATTCGCTGACGAACCTTGTTTTATTCCCAAACCTGGACTAATTTGTTTCAAATTACTAAGTAATTTAGTAAGAAAGCTGCCCAGTGAATCCAAAATACCCTAATTTTTACCAGTTTTCCCCAATTCCACTGAAAACCCTTCGCCCCCATCCTTGAATCTACAATTAAAAAGCATGGTTGCCCCAATTGCATTAAATGTCCTACCAATTTCTACTCCTCATAGGGATCTAGACCATCTCCCATTGGCAGATAAAAATTTTCAGATTAAGGAAGCCTTTGTCCAAGAATCCCCATTGAAACTATACTACAGGTACAGAGACCAGTGCCTAAACCATGCAGACTACATAGGACTTGGGAATCAGGCTTACCCAAATACCAGTTCCCGAGAGTTCATACCTTCCCAATTACTACCATATGAATTATAATCCTAGCCAAAGGGCAGTAGTGACCTCAGACTAGTCTGTATTGTTTACCATCACTGTTGATTCCATCAATCAAATGCTGCATTTACAACCAAGCCAAAACCTAACCCCTCTTTCTGTTGGAGATTTGTTTAATAGGTTCCCTACACTTTCCTCAATCAAAGTTGCTAGGTTATTCCAGACCTTCATTAGGGAAGAACAATACATTCCAAAGGATCCTCCCCCTTACATGTGGACTATATTCTCTGATCATGGTTGAGACATCATAGAAATGATATCGAGTGTGTTAGGCCAAACCACAGGTGAATTTTTTGATGAAATTATTGTAGCCCTTATTTCCATCTACTCTCCTGGGAAGCCCCTAGCCATCATGTTTGACTATGCTATGTTCATTGCTGATAAGATGCATGATCAATTTATGGGGTTGTATAATGAAAGAGTATTTAAATATTGTTCAATTTTATATCATCTGTTCCTGTATTATCAAGTTGTCAAATTCCCAATCCCACTCCAAAATCTTGATACCAAATGAAACATTAGATCGGTAGTCTTCTGGACTTCATTAATCCACCTATATGACTCTCAATATTCTCATACTAATTTCATAGATCTCTTTGTACACCCAGTGGAAACTATGCTCTTAGGAAGCCCTCCCCCTAGAATCGGTGCAGATATCAGGAGGGTCCTTTAGTTGTCAAAACAATATAGAGTGGGGATTGGTACTTGTACCAAAACCACACTAAAATCAGAATCTATGGATGTGAGCTAGATCCCTACAAACTACCCAAATACCTCCCTATGAGATTGTTTGCTCTGGAGTACTACATGCAAATGAACAATTCATATGAGGTGCACTTTGTGAAGGCCAAGAAGAAAGCTCAACTTAGGATTAAAGATCAACTTGTCCCAAAGACTGAGATTGAAATAAAGTTTTATCTCGATATATGATCCTTTAGACTTAATTTGCAACAAGAGACAAAATAAAAAATTATGTCCTTACACTCACCATAGAATTCCTAAAATTGAACAGTAAGCTAATCAACTTGAATGGGTGGAAAACACTTTGGTACTGAGATAGCACAAAGGTTGTTGTTGATAATGTATTGATTGACTTAGAAAGAAGACTTGATGAAGATTCATTTGTATAGGTGCCAGTAGAGTCCCAATCTCAAAGAGAATCACAGGGACACAATGGACAAACAACAGAATAAGGACCATCAGAGCAACAAGCATTAGAGAAGCTAGAGGAATCATAACAGCCAGAGATTTTAGAAGAACTTGATCAACCAAAACATATCATGAGCAATCCTCCCATTTTACAGACTCCTCTAAATGAGGAGAGGAATTCTAAAAGAGATAGAGAGGAGGCCACTCCTTTTAGAAGACCTGTTGTGCAAACTTATGTCAAGAGGAAAAGGTTGAATCCATTTTCAGAACAGGAGTTCACTGAAGAAACAACAGGAACTACAGGTGCAGAAAGTAGGCATACCAATCCTTCAAGGGGTACACAAGAACCTTCCACCTCACACTCAAATGATAGAAAGGCAATAGAGTGTGGAAGTATCCTCCTTCAGGGCTCCTACTAGACAGAGCCAAGATATCATAGAGAAATATAAAGAAATAAAGGCCAGGAATGAAAAATTGATACCCAAAGTTATGAAAATTACCTAAAGATGGCTCCTACTAATCAAACAAGGCTAATGCCAGCCTTTGATGTGAAAGAGGGAAAAATGCAAATGAGTTTTATGAATCCCACTACACAGTAGCCCAGGACAATTGCAAATTATTTGAAAACAAACTTTGAAGTATTGGCAAAGGACATCCATCTTATTGACCAAATGGAATTACATAAGCAGATTGGGGAAATGGTTTACTCCACCTTGACCAACAAGGAAAATTTAGCTCACCAACTCCAAAATTTGCTAAATAATATGTCAGCACAATTCCAGTTAGAGAAGGCCTCTTCACAGGCCAAAGATACCAGAATAAAGTCCTTAGAGGACTTAGTCATAGAACTAGGCCATGATCCCAAATATGTGAAAGTTGCAAAAAAGCTTATTAAGAAGAAAAATGATGACATAGATACACTTAAAAAGAAACTCGAGATTCCTCCCCTACATCATCCTCAAATAGTTGAAGTGTTGGAAACTCAGAAGGAGAAATAGCTTATGGACTTAGTCCTGAAGCTGAATGAACAGTTAAAAGAAACAGAGAAAGAACTAGATAATTTGATATAGTCTAAATAGAGTGAGTTGGCCACCATTCCTCATACTGTAATTCCTACAGTTTTTACAGAAGTACCCTCCACATTGGCTGCTTCATTAGCACCAAGAGTTCCACCAGCTACTGCTCTACCAGTTACAGGTACATCAACAAGCATAAGGACCCCTATAGAAAAGATAGCTGAATTGGTAAAGGACATGGAACAAATGACCATCCAAGCCATTGAGCTCAAAAAAATTAGAGAACAAGTGTCATGTTTGGAAACTAATTTCAAACTTGCACAGATTCAATAGAAGGAAGAAGCTCAAAAGAATAAAAGAATGGGAGAGAGAATAAAATTCCTTGAAAAGGACTTGACATTGCAACAACCACTTGGAGACATGAAGGCAATTCTTTAGGCCAACATCATTGATTCTACCAATGATGTTTCACCTTCTATTCAAGTTATTTTTAAACAGACTGAACTAGTAAAGGTGGCTACAGAAGCAATCCACAAGACAATGGAATAATTGGGAAATAAACTTAGAGAAGCCAACTAATTGATAGAATTTTTGAACAGTAGAAAGAAGGATCAACTTGATGAACTAGAAATAGAAGACAAAACTGGAAAAATCAACAATCATAGAAATCAAGAAGGCTCTCACTAAGAATAACCTTATACTTAGTCTTGAGAAAAAATGCCAAAGTATCCAAGAATACATTGATATATTTATGAAAAAGTATGGTATCTTGAGAGAAAAAGGACTCCCCAGCCCCATGGTAATACATGACAAGTTGATGACCCAAGATGATTAT
Source organism: Pinus taeda (assembly GCA_000404065.3). Taxonomy (NCBI): domain Eukaryota; kingdom Viridiplantae; phylum Streptophyta; class Pinopsida; order Pinales; family Pinaceae; genus Pinus; species Pinus taeda. The sequence goes on from APFE030845917.1 coordinate 23,670, forward strand.
ATTGAAAGACTACACAAGCTGGCCAGAAGCCAAGCTAGTACCTCAGGGGTAAAATCTTTGCCCACTGGAAAGGTATTATACGATAGTTTGGAAAATTTATCTTTCATAGAGCATGAGGTCAAGCACTTGTTCACCAGCAGGAAAAATTTCTCTAAGTATACAAAAGCTGACGAAATATATAGAAAGATGATAAGGATGAAATTACCTGATAGTGAATGGTGGATGAAACTAACATATTTACTATAAATTTACTACGGTAAATCTATATGGTAAAACATGGTTTCCAGGTAATACAGATAAGACAGAGTCAAAGTAGAATAGGTAAAGAGTATCAGTGGGTAGAAGATATAAAGTGAATCCATCACATAAGTATCAAAGCAACTGAAAGAGCCAAATCTGAATTACAATAGGTAGCACAGTCACAATAAAAGGGACAACAAGAAGACAGTTCTCCATCTATCTCTACCCTCATGCTGAAGAAATTTTCATTTCCTAGAATAATTCTCATATTGTTATGAGATATTTTTGTAGCATTTTTTCTATAAATACTTCATAAATTGAAGTAATTAGTGTGGATTAAAATACATTTTTGTAGACATTATATATTGATCTAAGGAGCTATTGTACTGGAGACTAGACTGGTTTTGCTGGATATGAAATAAAGCTAAGGACATTTCACTAGATTCTTGTGCACAGTTGGAACAAATAAGTATTATCTCTTCATGTTTAAATATTTTTTTCTCTTCATGTGATAAATATTCATATGCGTCTCTTATAAAATCTGTAAACTAAACAAGGAATGATACCTCAAAATTAGCTTAAATGCTTTATGTTTTAACTTTTTACTTTCTATATGTTTTCTACTAAACTATCTTGGTCTAGGAAATCTTAATTGCTCCCTTATTTCTGTAGTTTACCCCCCCTTTGGTCCATAGTAAAGGATTCTTCATTGCCCTTTGCTACTGATCATCCTTCCTTTCTTCATCTTAATCTCGGTTAAGGATTCTTCATTGCCCTTTGCCCTGGTCAACACTACCTCATCCATTTGAACCTGTAGATTTGCTTTTGCTATGCTAGCCTACCCTGTGAACTCTTATCTTAGTGATTGATCAGATCTAGTTAAGACATTCTTGATTGACTCCATAGCCCAATGTCTTGAATACTTGATCTGCCCATCTGTTTTCTTAATTCCACCACCCAATCAAAGCAAAACATCATGAGCACTAATAACTAGCCTGAAATCTACCCAAACAAAGTTAAATTATAAAGAGAGAGCCCTCTCTGGACTTAGGTTGGCTTGAACCTAAGTCTAAAAGATTAGGTTTGTGGTTACCTCAAACTATTCCTTCTTTGATAACTTCTAGGGAAAACATCTGAGTGATAACATGACCAAGGATATATTAAGATCCTTAGAGACAATCCGAAAGAAGAGATGCACAACATATCATTCAATGAGTGACAACATAGAGTTGTGCAATCACATAGAGTGTTTACTCCGAATGACCACACATCTCCTGCACAGTTTGAGGAATGAGTGATCTTGTATGACGTGAGCAAGCATTCAGCAGCATTGTCCGATGCTACCAGAGCATATGATGAAGCCACTAGCTTGAGTGTTCGCTTCTTGATAGTAGAGAACAAATGAATGGCTACAGAGTTACAAACGACCAAGTAGGGAGGAGAACTAGCTACAACATCCGCCCGAGTCGAGTTGAAAAGGGTGATACTGGATGAAGTATCGTCCATTGAGACAGTCATGTAGGCATTGTACTCTAGATTTAGTACCATACATAAGGTAGTTGCCCATCTCAACGGTTGGCAACAATGATGTTCTAGGAGAGCATGTACCTTTTCAAACTTCTAGACCAATGTGGAACACATGGAAACATGGACAATGAGATAGAATGGAGTCGCATTACACTTGTCCAAGATAATGAATCCCAGAGCAGTCGAGCTGAAGGCACGTATCCAACATCAGATCTAGAACTATGAATAGCTCTTGAAGCTCATAACTAGTTTGCAGGCTTCCCATGCATAGGTATTCAGAAACATGGATGTTTTTGTGCACACACTTGTGATCCCACCTATTGGGACACTCACTGAGGCAAAGACAAAGGCACAATTCTGAATTGAGCTTGACTCGTACTTTAATGAGTTGATGAGCATAGCCACTAGAACAGAATTGGCGATCAATGTAGATACCATGCATCAGTATGTCACTTGTCAGATTGCACTCAAGGCAATGATGCACATGTTATTATATGATTTGGATAGAGGAGATAGAGTAGTGTACCTAGATGAAACGGAGGCAAGAGTTCATTTCCAGAAATATGTAACCACAGAGTATAAAGACACCATCACAGACTACTGAGCTTGGCATTAGTTTGCTACTGTCGACCATCGTGAGGATTTCAAAGAGCTAGCCTTCCCACAGTTGTCCAAGTCAAGTGATGTCTTGGATGGCTTGTTCAAGCCTATTTTTTCTCACATGGGTACATGTGCAGATTGTATGTAATGTCTTGTCAAGTGGAAGTTCAAGTGTCAATAGCTGAATGTAATAGTCATAGAGTAGTTGAAGAGTCATGAAGGTAGATGAACAATCACAAAGGGGAATGTCAAGGGTTATCCCACCTTTTTCTATATGTATTGCCTCATAACTCATCATATAGGAATTTGGTTAGCCAAGCTTCCGATAGGAGTATCTCAAAGAAATCTTGGAGAGTATTGTAACAAGCCTTGGCTTACCATAATGTAGAGCTAGTACATCTCTTTGGAGAAGTAGGCGGAAGTCATTGTAATGTTCCATTATCATGACTAGTGGTGAGTCATGGCTGTTCTTTATGATTGGAACTTTCACTTCTTAAAATAATATAGCCAACACATTTCATGCATATTCTGTTATTGTATTTCAATTAACTTGTTTACTCTAATGATATATGTATATGTTTCCTTACACCTGTATGTGTAGAATCTTTCTGTATATGTATGTATGAATCTTACTAAAATGTGTTATGGGTTTAACCATCACTTTGTATTGTTGGTTCACCTTCATTCCAGCTGTTGATGCATCTTTGCTCGTGTCTTCCCTTCTAAGCTACATGTTCACACAGGTTTCCAAGGGGTGCACTCATTCCCCCTTCAGTTTGTTAGAACCATTCATGCACCTTCCTTGGATTGTTGTGCATGTCACACCCTTGCTACCAATAGGGACATCTTACTTGTCTCTACACACAACCGCGGTCAAGGCGATACCATACGACCCACTACTAGGACTCCTACACCAAACAGTCTAAGGTCTAGTTGGGACTTCATTCCAAGGAGATCCCCTGACATGTTGGTGGGTCCAACACTGTCAACAGTTCATTATAAGAATTGGTGTGCACTCATGGAGATTATCTAGCATCATAATGACAATTCCAAGCTAGTCATATTTAGTCATCTATTTAGCCTGCAATTCCAGTGAATATGATAAACATTGAAGGACTTTGAGCTTAGGTAGTGTTTAGCATTGTTCGTTAGGGACCAAATTTTAGTGTTTATTTTGCTACATTGAATTTAGGGTTTTATGCCCTAATTCATCAAATATGTAGCTGTTATGGTGTAAGGCTAGTGTGGGTGATGGAAATAAGGGTTTTCGAGATGAAGCTCCTTATAATGCTATCCATGTAGGTGCAAAAACTTTAGAAGTACCAGAGGCTCTGATAAATCAGCTAAAGCTAGGTGGAAGAATAAGTATTCCAATTGTTAAATATTTGATGATTATAGATAAACTTGTTGATGGAACACTTAAACATAGTCAAAGGAAATATTTTTCATATATCATTACATTCGATAGATGAAAGAACATTAATTCTAGCATCTATTGTATTATAGGGTTTGTTGAAGTGGTACACATCAATGTTATATAATATGGCAATGATAATATATTGATGGTATTTGATACATATCAATTACTTATGGCAATAATATATTGATAGCAATAATGTTGATATATTGATTTGTTGGCTCTTAGAGTGGGGTTGATTTAATGTTAGATAAATGGCTGCAAAGGGTTATTATACTCAACATTATATCATCAATATGCTATAGACAACACTGAAATATGCCGTTGATATCTGGAGAGCACGTTAGATATCTGAAGAAAAAGAGCAACATACATGTTTATTGAGAGAGAAAAATATATATGAATGGAGAGCAGCGTTCTTGGACATGTTTAGCTTCAAAAAAAGAACCTAAAGCATTGGCACATATTATTGCACAATGAGAGCATTGGCACATATTAATGGTAGTAATTCCCAGCTTACAATACTTGGAGTTACAATACATTGATTCTTTAATATGAGTTGCTTTGATTTAAAATATTAAATATACCAACAACATCGTATTTCGTATGTGCCAATAATGTTTCTTCCACTTGGAAAGTAGCATTTGTTTGAATTGAATTAATGGAGAGGATGGTAATGCATCAACGTCCAAACTTCTGTCATGGAGTGTTCATTGCTACATTCAATTATATTATGGCACAATCCAAAACACAAAGCACTCAACATTATAATATGAATATTCTAATTACAACGTTCAATTATATTCTCTACATTGGCTTGTAGCATTGATCATTGTGATAGTGTAGCTTATCTACTATCTTCTCGTGTCTAGAAGTTGGTGTTATGACACATATTCTGCTCAAATTAAGGATGTTGTTAAAAACTCTCTTGAAGATAGATCTATTATTTTGGGAACTCAAACTTTTGAATTTTCTACAAGCCACCATCTTAAACACACATTCAAGAAGAATGTTCAGGGGTGTTGAGGATGTTAGAAAATTATATATTACCGAGAAATGGGACACATAAAATATTGTAGAAATATAAACACAGAAAACACATAAAACAAGAGAGGCACAGATATATCTGGTTCACCCAATTTGGGCTACATCCATGGAGAAACAACCATTCCTTTCTTTTATATTATCCAACAAAATGAAAAGGTACAACCTAGAACAGATCCATTGTAATCCCCTCTTCACTCTCACACAATCTCCTCTCTTTTTCTCATTCAAAATACACATCTACATAACAACAATACAGTTCCCTCATATATAGAGATGGTTGCTTTCTATGGAAAAAAATATAAATTAAAGGTAACTTCTACCATCATATTTCCACCTAATGAATGATCCATATTGACTACGAAATTACAACATTTTATTGGGCTCCAATGTGGTGATACCTTTGAATAGAGAAGATAATAAGGCTCCACACTAATAGAAGTCTTTGTCGATTTCTTATTCTTGGTACTCAATACTCTGGAAGAAAATATGAATTATTGGTTTAAATCATCATATAGTTCTCATGCATACCATGTTCTCCTTACAAACTATTCTCTAAACAATATTCTTTCTTTCAAAGTGTTCTCACTGTTAGTGCCTAAATCTACCTTAGGCTGAAGGAAGGAAAAGTTCAGGGTAACCACAAGCCACGCTTAGTCTGGTAGCTAGCCCTACCAGAACAGGAGAGGGCTCTCTCCGAGTCACACTCAGTGAATAAATAAACAATATGGTCGGAGGTGACTTGCTATGAAATATTGATTTTAGGCTAGGTAAATAAATATGGAAACAAGAGGCAATTCTTTTTAATAAATGACTGAATTTCTGGGATGTATGGGACCAACGAACGGCATGAGCAAAGAATTTAACACAAAGGCACATATTATTTCATGAGGCAAGACAGGCGGAAAGTCTAGCAATTAAATTTGGAATAATTCGGAATTGAAATATTTTTTAGGAGGGTGAAAACAGAATAAACACATGAATCATTTTCAACAGAAGAAGAACACATAACATGAAACTTTCCCATAGGTAGAGCAATAAACATGAATTCTACCTTATCTTACTTAGAAAATTTCACTGGAAATGAATATGAATGTACTGTGAAACATAACGAAATACATATGAAACATAAAGAGAAACACATTTGCTACACTCACACCACATGAATCCCATGAACCAGAGCTATTGCCTTTCATTAATTCTGTGTCAAAATATAAAATGAAGAACTGAGTTTCTCTCCCAGAGTCTCCAGAAATTACAAAACCCACCCTTTGCAAATGGTTTTGCATACAATAAATAGATTATGCCATTGGGAAATGGAATGACCCATATTTGGGGATTTTTTCAAATCATTACAAACTGGAAATGGAAAGACAACCATTAGTGACAGGTGCAACGTTACAAAAATGACAAACGACTTGAGTGATTGCTCGCCTTCCTTTGCAACTTGGATAGAAGCCAACCTTTAGTGAAAATACTTTTTAAACTTGTCTTAGGTGCTAAGTAAAATGTAGTGTAAATGAGTGGGCCCACTTGGATAAAGATGCGAATCGAAATGTTGTGGAGCGGAAGTGATTTTGGCCTTTGGGTCTCTGTGCGCCGTGCCCAAAACTATATGCATCGCTCCACTTTGGAGGTGATTTTGAGGTACGTTTCGAAGTCCAAATTGTCCCCAAGTGTGCTTTCTAGAAATCCTTTCCTATCTACTTTCCAACCCAAGTGGAATTTCTGAATTTGGTGCTCATTTGCCCCTCCAAAACTTCAATCTCCCAAGATTGCTTCCTGTGTGTCAAAATAGGGGTAGAGAGGTCATTTTTTGAGTGCTTTTGACCTCCTGGGGACTCAAAAATTGCCCAAACTTATTGGCCATGCACCATTAGTCATGATGTTTCATGCTGAATCCAAAAATGCAAACCATGCTTGATTTGGAGCTCCCAATCATAAGTGCCACAACAGTTGCGCGACGCACTGGGAGAAAAACCCTATTTGTGCACAAAAAATTGTCAAATGACCAAAAATGCGCCAAAAATGCTCCAAATTTCTTGTCTATGCACCAACGATCATGATTTTTCATTTTGAATCCAAAAATTCAAACCTTTCTTGATTTGGAGCTCCCCATCATAAGCGTCGCGCCAGTGCATGGCGCATAGAGCCTGTGCATAACGCTTTTTACAAGAGACGTTTGGAGGCCTTCCTGGTGTCCAAATTGGGTTCAGGATAGCTCGTTGGAAAGGTATTTGAGTCTAACTTCCAAAAAAAACTGGAATGTTTCAATTTGTATTTCATTCCCTGTGTCAAAAATCAAATATCCAAAGACTGGTCAAAATGTGCCCAGTGAGGCTGCTTCAAGGCAAAGTGTTGTTGTGGTCAACTTTTGAAGGTGTTCTGCAACTCCAAATTGCACTCATGATAACTCATTGGAAAGATCTTGGTGTCTAGTTATCATTTTACTCATCATATAAGTCATTTGGCTAGCTAAGCTAGGAGAAAAAGTGATTTTCCCAAGGTCACTTTAGAGGTGCATCAATTCTCCTGAGGCAATTGTATTTTTGACATTTCTCTAAAACCATGACACCTGTGTAAAAATTGAAGGAGGTGTTTCTTTCTTGGCCTATTTGGGACAAAAAACTCTCTCAGTTTTCCGAAATTCATCTTTTCTTGCTTAGAAAGATCATTTTAGTGAATTATTGAACCTTCCTTTGGCTTGCAAGTATTATTGAAGCACTTTGAGAAAACGAATTTGCAAACCCTAGACCTAATAACTGAAATGAGTCTTGTCCATTAAAAGATCAAACATTGACCGTCATGGATTTTAATAACTTTGATGGAAATACCTAAGCCAGCAGGTACAAGACATGAGGGGAATGAACTAACAAGACCCTTCTGTCAGATTATGGCGTGCCTCTAGCGGAATGCAGCTGAGTGAATGGAGCGAGACACCTAAAATGAGATGCAGAAAGAGTTTTGATCTCTGATGGAGGACTGACAAGACCGAATCTAACATTGGCTCCAATGGGTGATGGTAGCTCCAGCTCCTTAGAGGTTCCAAGAACCGTAGATCTTTGGGTGAGAAGATAGTGCCTTCATCCATTGGGCTATGGAGTCATTATTTCGACAAACAACACAAGACTTTGACACATTTATTGACTGGAACTTGACTTAAACCTACATTAATTATGAAACCAACATGACTGAAAAAATTGACTCAATGTAAAAGGAAATCACTCATGACTGACTTAACTAAAGCAAGAACTAACAAAACTTATTCAATGGTAGCAGTCCATCAAGATTTGAGGCTTTCAAATTATGATGACAGCCACCTGCATATTAGTGCAATATGTACAATCATGCGTAATGTGTCTTCGAATATAACCAATCAAACAGATGCCTTCTTGATTGATTCTCCTGATCAGATCTCCTGGTCAACAATAGATACTAGTAACTGGGCATCCAAAAACACATTTGACCATGATGTCCTTCATCATTGAATACTGCAATAATCACCCTCACTGCTGACTGCAACAAATTTGCCATTGGATCATGAAAAACATAAAGATTTTCCTCTTGCTGAAGAAACAAGGTGTCCTTTTCTTGTGATGTCGATCTTTTTTCATAAATAAGAGTATGTTCCTGGTCTTCAAAAAATTATGAACAAATAGATGAGCAGATTTCCTCTTTAAAGAACATTTCAAAACATGAGACATATGAGGAAGAGTTTGAAAGGGAATCCTAAGTGGTCTAGTCTGCTGAAGTCTAAATATATTGTAGGTCATCTTCATATGATATGACAACCAGATTGTCTTTGCATTCATCAATCATGAGGAAAGAAACCTAAAATGATTCTTGAAACCCAACACAATCATTTATATCATCTACCATAAATTCACCCAAAGCTTTTTCACTTACTTGAACAAAGATCTCACCTTGCTGTTCATAGAGGGAATGAGCTACCTCCTCATGAAGATCTAGTTCTGGTGATATAAGGTCAGTTAGGTTTGTAACTCTATTTTCTCTATTTGAGGCAGCCTCAACCATGCAACTCTCTTTTTCCTCCTCACCATATATCTCTTGATCTGATTTATCATCCCCATTATCTGAGATTGGAACATCATTTTTTTGCATATCATCTTTTATTTCCACCAGATTTGAAACAAGACTTCTTCTTTCATCATTTCCAGCCATATGGAAATCTTCAGCCTACTGATCTATAAAGCTGCCCACAAGACTGTCATCCTTTTCAAAAGAGGAAAAATTTCCACCATCACCTTCTTGACCGTGTGCACACTGCAGATCTGTGTTAACCTGAGCTGGAACATGACTGTTCAAGAGTTGATCTATTTCATTTTCAGACAGAGGAGATAATACTTTTTGTTTTCTCTTGCTCAAATAGTGATTGTCTTCATTAATTTCAAGTGAAGGAGTGTACAAGTTTTCCTCATACTGCTGTTCCATTTCATGTAATTCCTGTTGACCTTCAAGATGCAAAATTCCTTCATCTTCCACTGTACAAAGATCTTGATTCTGCTGCAAATTTTCCTGAGCATCTTGATGGGACTCCTCTAGTTTCTCTTCATGCTGCTGAAATGGATTCTCGTAAAAGGCTTCCATGATCTCATCATCCATAAAATTATCATCCTCATAGTATTTTTCAAGGCTTTCAATAAAAATAGAAGCATGTTTGCAACAGTCATGAACTAGATTTAATGATGGATAAGAGTCTTTATATCTTTCAATGAACAGGGCATGAAAATCCTTTAGACAGTAAATACAAGTAGCGGGAAAATTTTCATACCAATATTAGGCTTCACCTTCCAGAGTGGCTAGGAATATCTTCATCAAGCAATCATCAGGAATATCAATCTTCAACTTGCGAATGTGCATGTGAAATCTAACCAGATGTAAAGCAGCATACTTCCTACCATCATCTTTAAACATAGGCAAATTCCTTGACCAATCTACTTTCGGAATCTTATTTGGAAAGCCTGGAATGTGATCTCGGCTCATGGGAGCATATCTTCTTGCAATTCGCTCCATTTTAAAAAATCTCAAAGCTACTGATCCCTCTATAGTGGAGTCACCATGAAGCACCGATTGTTGGATTCTTCGGTGACAGGAGTCGCTAGGTGAATGATTTCAGCCGTCTTCTTATTTCTGATCATTTTTCACCATCAACCATTAGATCTGAGCTTGATAGATATACTGGGGAAAAACAATCTTCAAGCCAACCATTGTTCCCCAGTGGAGTCGCCACTATGTTAGTGCCTAAATCTACCTTAGGCTTAAGGAAGGCAAAGTTCAAAGTAACTACAAACCACCCTCAGTCTGGTAGCTAGCCCTACCAAAACAGGAAAGGGCTCTCTCCGAGTCATGCTTAGTGAATAAATAAACAATATGGTCGGAGGTGACTTGCTATGAAATATTGATTTTAGGCTAGGTAAATAAATATGGAAACAAGAGGCAATTTGTTTTAATAAATGATTGAGTTTGTGGGATGTATGGGACCAACGAACAACATGAGCAGAGAATTTAACACAAAGGCACAGATTATTTCGTGAGGCAAGACGGGAGAAAAGTCTAGCAATTAAATTTGAAATAATGCGGAATGGAAAAATTATTTAGGAGGGTGAAAAGGGCATAAACACATGAATCCTTTTCAACAGAAGAAGAACAGATAACATGAAACTTTCCCACAGGCAGAGAAATAAACATGAATTCTACCTTATCTTACTTAGAAAATTTCACTGGAAATGAATATGAATGTACTATGAAACATAACGAAATACATATGCAACATAAAGAGAAACACATTTGCCACACTCACACCACATGAATCTCACGAACCAGAGCCACTGCCTTTCATTAATTCTCTGTCAAAATATACGATGAAGAACTAAGTTTCTCTCTCACAGTCTCCCAGAAATTACAGAACCCACCCTTTGCAAATGGTTTTGCATACAATAAATAGATTATGCCATCGGGAAATGGAACAACCCAGAGTTGGGGAGTTTTTCAAATCATTACAAAATGGAAATGGAAAGCCAACCATTAGTGACAGGTGCAGCATTACAAAAATGGCAAATGGCTTGAGTGACTGCACGCCTTCCTTTGCCACTTGGATAGAATCCAACCTTTAGTGAAAATAATTATTAAACTTGCCTCAGGTGCCGAGTAAAATGTAGTGTAAATGAGCGGACCCACTTGGAGAAAGTCACGAATCGAAATGTTGCGGAGTGGAAGTGATTTTGGCCTTTGGGTCTCTGTGCGCCGCGCCCAAAACTATATGCATCGGGCTACTTGGGAGAAAACTTTGAGGTACTTACCGAAGTCCAAATTGTGTCCAAGTGTGCTTGTTAGAAATCCATTCCTATCTATTTTCCAACCCAAGTGGAATTTCTGAATTTGGTGCTCATTTGCCCCTCCAAAACTTCAATCTCCCAAGACTGCTTCCTGTGTGTCAAAATAGGGGCAGAGAGGTCATGTTTTGAGTGTTTGTGACCTCCTGGGGACTCAAAAGTTGCCCAAACTTCTTGGCCATGCACTAATAGTCATGATTTTTCATGATGAATCCAAAAATGCAAAGCATTCTTCATTTGGAGCTCCCAATCATAAGTGTCGCGTCAGTGGCGTGGCGCACAGGGAGAAAAACCATGTTTATGCACAAAAATTTTTCAAATGACCAAAAATTCCCCAAAAATGCTCCAAATTTCTTTTCCATGCACCATAAGTCATAATTTTTCATGTTGAATCCAAAAATGCAAACCTTTCTTGATTTGGAGCTCCCCATCATAAGCGTCGCGCTAGTGCGCGGCGCATAGAGCCTGTGCGTAGCACTTTTTGCAGGAGACGTTCGGAGGCCTTCCCAGTGTCCAAATTGGGATCATGATATATCGTTGGAAATTGATTTGTGTCTAGTTTCCAACCCCAACTGGAATGTTTGAATTTGGAGTTAATTTTCCTTGTCAAAAATCTAATCTCCCAAGACTGGTCAAAATGTGCCCAGTGAGGCTGCCTCAAGGCAGAGTGCTATTGCGATCAACTTTTGAAGGTGTTCCTCAACTCCACATTGAGCTCATGATAGCTAATTGGAAATTTCTTTGTGTCTAGTTATCCTTTTACTCATTAAGCAAGTCATTTGGCTAACCACGATAGGAGAAAACTTGATTTTCCCAAGGTCACTTTAGAGGTGCATCAATTCTCCCGAGGCAATTGTATTTTTGAAATTTCTCTAAAACCATGACACCTGTGTAAAAAGTGAAGGATTTGTTTCTTCCTTGGCCTATTGTGGACAAAAACCTCTCTCGGTTTTCCTAAATTCATCTTTTCTTGCTTAGAAACATCATTTGAGTGAATTATTGAACCTTCCTTTGGCCTGCAAGTATCGTTGAAGCACTTTGAGAACAATAATTTGCAAACCTTAGACCTAATAACCAAAATGAGTCTTGTCCATTAAAAGATCAAACATTGACTGTCATCGATTTTAATAACTTTGATGAAAATACCTAAGCCAGCAGGTACAAGACATGAGGGGAATGAAGCAACAAGACCCTTCCGTCAGATTATGGCATGCCTCTAGCAGAATGCAACTCAGTGAATGGAGCGAGACACCTAAAAATGAGATGCAGAAAGAGTTTTGATCTCTGACAGAGGACTGAAAAGACCGACTCTAACACTCACAACAATATTTTGCATCGCTCTTACAATTTTTATATGTCATATAGAGCAGTGTTCATTTTGGAGCAACATTCATTCAATATGGAGGAGCTCTAATTAACCATCTCGAGCAACATTTAGTCAATGACATAGAACAATACATTGTAGGTTTTAAATCATTAAAGAAATGATTACAAATACACTGAGGACTCTTTTATAGTTTACAAGACATCTATAGCCTCTTTCCATTGATTTCAAAGGGGGGGTAAGCAGAGGTTATGGCAAGAAATCAGAAATATATTTCAAAACAATTAGAGGTTGTGGGCATCAATGAGAAATATATTTTTGGACTAAAGGGGGAGTACGGATGTTTTTCCATCAATGCCAAAGGGGGAGGTTGTTGGCAATATTCTCATTGATGGGAAAGGATCAACAAGAACAAGAGCAACAAAAGGAACAACAATCAAAGGAGCAGTAGAGAAACAAACAAAGGAGCAACAAATAACTTGATGCCATGTTGATGGCTTGATGCTTGGATAATGTTGCAAGGATTCATTAATGAATAATTTTTGATGTGAAATTTTTGATTAATCTTAATTGTTGTGATGCAAAGGCAAGACTCCAACAACAAAAGAAATGATGTTGCAAAGACTGTTGTGATGCATTAATGATAAATATTGTTATTTTATGTTGACATTATGTTGATGCTTTTATTCATTACCTATGATCATAATTAATATTCGATCGATTATTATTTTTTGTGTTACAATATTTAAGATCTTAAGAGTTTGGAAACGAATAAGTAGAAGGAAAAAGGTCAAGCCTATCCACTTCATATTCCTATGTAGGATAAAAACAACCAACAGACTATCTTTATAAAATATTTGATTTTGGAAAGTATTGAGACGTTAGAGAATGGGAGAATGTGAGTGAGATGATTGAGCTATTATGCATTAGTTACATGGGACTTATGAAGTTGATGTGAAGAAGATTTGAAGGGAAGAAGATGCATAAATAAATATGAAGACATGAAGAATTTATGACCAGGTAAACCAGCACATTTTTATTTCTTGTTTGCATTAGGGGACGGTAGTCTCCTTTCGAGTAGTGGCTTGATAAAAATCAGGTTGGAGCCTATTGAGGTATGAGCCTCTTGTAGATGGTCACCTACAGAAAACATATGGGAGTTGGAGCTTCCTTCCATGTTGCAGCTTGCAGAAAATTGAGGTAGCATCCTCTTGTAGGTTGGATCCTATACAAAATCAGATGTAATAAGGAGTAGGAGCTTTCCTTTGCATCAAAATAGTAATAATATCATGGTTTTATCCCTTTATGGGTCTCCATATATATCCGGTGTCAATATGTGTTGTTATTATGTGTTTGTGTGATGGTTTTCCTTTCTTATTACTTATTGTTCACACATTCAATATGTTGGGTATTATTTGTTAAGGTGCTTATGTAATGTTTCAACTAATGAGTTTTGATGAGAATAATATTAATTTCCATGAGTATGCTAAACTGATTCACCCCCCTCTTAGTTTTTTCAAGTTTTCATAAAAAAGTAGGTCTAAGGTCTAGAAAGAGTAAAACATCCATCTGTGCTAAGGAACACTGACCCTAGGGGGTAAAATAGGTTGACAACAGAGGGTGGTAGCTTAAGCTCCCCTCTGATGAAAAAATATTTTTTTATATTTGAGAATGTTCAACATATGAGTAGGAAAAATCAAGAGATAAGGATGAATGAGCAAGATATGAATTAATAAGATCAATTATGATATGAAATACTCGAGATTTGATATATGTTGATGACATGATATACATGACATGATGTAGGTGGAATTCTCCCTAGTTGAGAGGGAGTGTGAAAATATGAAACTTCTGTTAAATTCCACTTTGGATAGATAATCTGATGAAGATAATTATTTCATTAAATTCATCTTTTAGAGAGGACCAAAATCAAGCTAAAGATCACTTAAATCAGAGAAGGGATATTCTACTTATGAATACAATCCCACATGTGCACATTTGATAAGGTCAACCCTAAAGAAAAGTGATCCACCTTGAAAGGCTATAAATACAACTTCCCTCTACCTCATTTAGACACAATAATGAGACACTCTTCTATCTTGTTTTTGGCTTGCATACGTTTGAGGCTCATCCACGAAGCATCAGGTTCGCTTTGAGGTGGAATTGGAGGGTCTAAAGCTTGCATCTATCATTTAGGGTCCTGGGCCCCATTGTCTGGCACAAAACACAAAGGATTTTCCTATAGTGGTATGCACATAACCTCATCCATGTGAGTGGAATATTCCAATCACATGTAAAACTCTCCATCCATGCAACTAGGGGTTTAGGGTTTCTGCACTATAGATCTAACCCCATTCGCTCGCATATCAAGCTTAAGGGAATGACTGGGACATCTATAGTCACTCACATGTCACCTCCTCCATGCGAATGGGACCCTAAATATGAAATTTCAACCTTCTAAATATTTTTCTCTATGACAACATGGTTCGATAGTTCACTAAAGACAGTGACAGTTCAATACAATTTTCTGAATCAGAGTTTTTAGCATATACATTGTTGGGTTCATTTCATGGATGTTGTAATTATTTTGTTGATTATTTACATAGATGGAGATGTGGATCATTATACTCTCTTTTTTGAATCATTTCATGAAAATCTAAGAAGAATAAATTGCAAAGGTTTTCCCCATAGTGGGTTTTTCCCTTGTCTGAGACCAATCCTGGTGTCTCTATGTGTGAATCTTTTTCTTTTATTTTTCCTTTATGTTCTCCTACATTGATGATGATGAAATTGTTACTTATAGATATTTTCATATGATGATGAATAATGATGTAAATATGAATAAATTTATAATGTTATGGATTGAACTCAATGTGTTAATGAAGAAATGAAATTATCAAAGAAAATAACAATATAACCCTATGAAAAATTAACACAAGCCCTATTGGCGTTGATAGTGAGGATGAGTGAAGGGACCAACACACATATAAAACAAGATGTATTAAGAAATTCATCCTACAACTAACATGTCTTACATATTTTTATAAACTTCTACACACATTATATTAAATAATAAATCACTGCAATTGGAATTGTTCCAAACAAAGAGCTAGGAAACCAATTTGTAATGGAAACCTAACTTGTAGGAGTAAGTCCTAGACAATTTTCTTTTTTATTAAATGGAAAGATAAATTTTCAACATAGGAAGGAGAAAAAATGGGAAACGACATATTGAAACTACATCTAGTACCAAAATTTCATAATTATTGGCATACGCTATTACTCAGTTGACTTATCTCACCTTGATAACCTACTATTGAATGCAATGGTTTATTAGTTACAGATGTACACAAGTCCCATAATTACAAATGGGAGTAATCTCCAACATACCCAAAAAGGTACTTCTGCCTTAAATGTCATGCAACATGTTCCACAACACCTTCATGGACCTACATTGACATGAAGTCATTAAACACTTTCAACAAAGACAACAAAATTGGTAGCAAAAAGTTAACAATACAAATCTAAAGAAAATCAGCAACATATTCCATTAAATTTCTACCAAAAAAACAAATTCTAGTACACATTAACAATAACCTTACATCTTTTAATGCTCACATTTTTTGGGATGAGAGCTCAATTCTAATAGTGCTTTTACCCTTATTTTTTTATGTCATACTAAAATCATGTAAAACCAATAAACTTTAGAATGAAAATGGTTTTTTATGCAACCTCTACAGCATGACACATTAACAAATCTAGAGAAAAGAACTTTTGAATCCTAAAAACCTATGTGTGTTTGATTTCATTTAGAATCCTTTGCTAAGTTGTTGTTGACAGAAAAAAATATGAACAAATACTATTATATGGGAAAACCATCCATCTCCTAAACCATTTTAAAATGCCAACCTAATGATAATAAGAAGTCATTATGATGGGTGGATTTATTCGCAATGAGACAGAAAGTTAGTTTGAAAACATATGTCAAAATAACTCACCTTCAATATTTGTTGGGCCTAAAGAACCTTTTTTTTGGTAGGAGCATTAATGTAAGACAAACATATTTGTGCATCATATAAAATTCGAAGAATAGAAGTAGGGCATGTTACATCTGTATAAGAAGAGAGCCTATTAACCCCACCTCTGTAATTCTTGGTAGTAGAATCCTTGGGCTACCTAATATCTATCACATAGAGTAGTGTAAGAATCATTTTTCATGAGTCAAGTTAATTTTTT
>APFE030845917.1:40670-70146 GCA_000404065.3 Pinus taeda
GGTAGCTTAAGGAGTATGCCATGGGATTACTAACAAAATAAGATTCATAGGTAACTCTCTCATACAAGAGAGGAACCTAAACAATAATGAGGGTCATTTACCTATGCATTGAGAAATGTAGGACTATTCCATAATTTTATATAATGTATACATCATCTCCTCAATGATCTTGCTTGGACTAAAATGGTAGACTAATTTTCTCTTCTTTAACTGAAATAAATTCCAAATTTCATATATTTCCAGCACCCTTCAAATTTGTTCATTCTCATGATTCAATTACAAGGCATCTCATGACTACGAAAGAAAGGACACTTAGCATAATTGAATAAGACAATAGCCCACTAGTTGCGAGTAGCTAGAAGAGTAAGTAGATAAAACTAATTGTTACTCTTAGTCTTGTCCTAATGGTGTGGACCTTGGGAGCTTCTGTTTGCAATCAAAAGGGTGTAGATTATACTTAACATTATAACATAAACTAATTGACATGATGACCCTAAATTCAATTCTAAATATGCCAAGAAAATTACAATCCATCATGAGGTTCTCAGTATGAAAATAGATGTGAAGGCACAGATCCACGCATATTTGTTAACCTTCCAAATACACTATCAAAATTTGTTAATCTAGGTAACTAGGGTAGTAGTTGACACAACATTCGACTCATCATTGACTAAGAACGATACAGGATTGTTATTGCATGATACAAGGTGCATAAAATGGATCCCATTGTATCATTACATCTTTCCTAGTAAGGGAACAACGTTGAACATTTTAGGTCATATTGCACCATGCCTTGTATTGGGGTATTGGCAACGCACTGTCACCTTCAAGAAAGGTTAATGGCATCAATTTGGTAACGCTTTCATGGACTCTACTCCACCATAATAAATTATTTTTGTACCTATGGTAAGACATGTTGGCACTAAGACATTTATAACACTAAAATTTGTAATTACAAAAGTTGCACATAGTATTTAGTAGCATTTCCCATGATCCATAATATCATTTATACACTAATTCATCTAATTTCTTCTTATAGCAACATATTATGGAAATATGATGGAAAAAGTTTCACATACATCCTTCTTTTTGCTATCTAATGGCTACAGAGACTGGATGCTAATGCCTCAAACTTGACAACATGGATAATTTAGCAACAATCATGTGTCTTTACTTTTGTCAAAAGAGTAGACCTATTATCTCAATTCATCACATGACTTCAAATTCTCTAACCCCACAAAATAAACATGGTTGAACATACTTCCTAGTGTGAATAATAATGACAATCTTTTATGTTATGCAACTTGATAGCATAGAATGTGTTGCAGTTCTAGAAAACTTCAAGTATAAAAAAAACACTTGCGCAATTTGTTCTATGATAAAGTTGTTTTGGATACCTAAAATAATATATGTATAATTGATGGATTTTAAAGAATGGAAAGATCCGAAATGTAAGGAAATCAATGAAAGGGTGAGCCAAGAACAAGATCTTAGAGTTTAGTATTGAGTTGGGTTTGAAAACACTAGCATTTTAATAAGTGAAGAAAGACATCACCTAAAACATTACCATTTCATGTAGAATAATTTATAGTTCAATTTTCAAATACAGACTTTGAGAGGCATACCATAAGTTTTCCATGTAATTCCAAACAACCTATAAGGAATATTTTCATTTGTTCACATAAATAATAAAGCCTTGCAAAGCTAAAAATTTTGGGCAAAACCATAAGCAGTCCAATGAACATGAGAATAACACATTTGTGTACATATTATATATTGAAGAACTTGTAGAAATGAAACATATTAGATGCATTCATTACTCAAAAATTTACATACAACTAATACAAATAAATTTTGGCCACAATCTCCCACAAATTCACAACGTAATAAATCATGGAAGCACATAGTTACTTGGCATTTAATAGCATAAATATGTAGAAGGAAAATAGAATGGGCAGAATCTAGTAATACGTTCAAATAAAAAATTATTTCTCTTTCTCCTTGGGTTCAACCTTTACACACTAGTAATACTGCTTAGTATTGGTCTTAGTACTGACATGCAATCCTAAAAGAAATGTTATAGATGCATGCATAGACACAAGGAATAAACTTCCTTCTTAGTGATCCTTCCAACACTTGTGATTAATACATTAGAAAGTAATCGATCCCTTTGTGAGATGATGTGAGTATATTTAACTCAGAACTTGACCCCGTCTTATTCCAAAATATATTAATCCTTCCTCAACAATGTTTTGAGCTAGTAGTATTGGGTACAAACGCGTCTCTCTGGCAGCAGAAATATGACCAATGTTATGCAACCTTGTTTATGTAGGACTTGGTTCCTGGGATTATACATTAGTGGTATAGTGAATGATCATCCTTTCTTGGAACCTTGGATTACATCCACCATCTTGAGGGGGATTTCATGGATGCTTGTTGTAGTCAAACACATAGAATTTTGCACTAACTATTTTTCATGGAAATAATCAAAGGATTATGTGGCATGTATTGGGTTCTATTTAATTCCCCATAGTGATTTATTTGTTGTATTACTTGTAACTGCAACAAAGAACATTCATTGAGTAACCTTATCTAAATGACAGAAATGTCATATTTACAATGATTTAATTATAAAGTTTCAATAACATAGAAATGAACGAAATAGTTTCAACACATACTATGAAAAATATACATCCCAAACATATAACAAATCCAAAATGTGTGGAAAAGATTAAATAATGTGTTAAAATAGTAACGTTGAAAACCAAAAAATACATTCAATTTTTTCCTTTCCAATAATGCAAAGAAAAGTAATCACATTGCACAACAACCAACATTGTTCATCATAAGTGTGTGGAGAATTCCTATAGTGACAAGAAAATGGAAAATTCACATATTTTCTCGAAAATATACATTGAAACAGTGATCAGACAACATAGTCATAGATGCAATATAAAGTGGTTCATAAATATGTTTATTCACATACTCAGTACCATGGAAATCACAATATTTACAAATGAACATGTTGGTGGATTTCATATACATGACCATGTTACTAAGACAATTGGTTAATAAAAAATAACTAAAAAAAAAATTCCACTCTCAATAAAGATGATAAGGTCCTTCATGGATGAGAGAAAAATACAACTCCTCACATGTTCTTCAAAGTATTCCCAACTTGGTTACAACTGTGAGATGCTCAACTTCTCAAGCATGGAGGAGTTGTGATCAAAGGTATCCCAATGTAAAGAGACAAAATCCAAAGGCATGAAAAATTCCAATCAAATTCTTTCAAGGGGATTTATGGATTTTTAACCATAATATGTTCAACACAAGTTAGAAAACAAAAAACGAATGTAAGGTGATTGGTGTTAGTAGTGTTGGCATTGATTAAAATTATTACTTCATTTCATCTATCCATCTAGAGAAATCTCATCCATCTATCTTAACAATCTATTTCACATGTATTTGTGTTTTGCATCCTTCAACATATGCCACCAATTTTTGCATGTGACACCAACTATTTGAAGTGGCTTAACTCTTTGTTTGGAAGAGTATTTCAACCTTTTTACGATGTCAATGGTAACCTAAAAATATAATGCAAGTGTGTTGTGATTGAGCATGTGATGTAGCTCTGAGATGAATTAGCCTTGAATATCAATACATTTAATTCAGAGTCTAGAATGGTCATTCCATATGGCAATGGAGATAATGATATATTTTCAAGGTATTCCCTATGGCACTCTACATTCTGAAATTGTTCACTAATTTTCAAAACTGCACAATTAATAGTGCATAAATTTTCCTATTTTACATACTTCTAAATATTGTTCTAATGCAAGTAGTGACTACAGGTATAGAAATTTTATGGTTCATAAGCCTTTTAGAGTGACAGTAGGCATTTTAACCTGCATTTAACTCAAAAAATAGTGAATGAGTTGAAGCATTCTAAAAGTAAAGTGTGAACTAATTACGAAGCATGTGGTTGTTGATATTAATTATCAAATTATTATTCATATATGGAGACATGTGAAGTGCACGAAGAAAGGATTTTCCTCCAAGAAACATGTAACTATTGTAGTAGCTGATGAATGAATAGAAGAATAATATGTGTTCTATATAACACAATCTCATTTCAGTGGAGCTACATTCGTTCATATGGCCCCTGTTTGGAAAACACAAATACTTTTGAGCATCAGAGAACTCCCAACTCTTTTAAAATGTTAAAAAACACCTAAACATAGCAAATGACTAGTTATGATAGTCATGGGTTGATGTCTATTGTGATAGTATTACAGGACATGGTGCAAAATACCTAGTAAAACAATATATTTCCACATAAACACAGGCTCAAATTCGACTTACTTTCCTACCAAAAGAACCTAGAAAATTAAGTGTTGTATGAAATTAGAAAAAATATAGTTAATAAAGACATAAACATAGTAAACTTAAGGAAATTTTCCATGCACGGCCATAGACCTTAATAAGAACAAATGAGCCCCAGATGATGGATGGCATAAGAAAGGCCAATAGCCTATACATGAGGGGTTCCATAACAACTGTCAGTGGCACATAAATAATAATAAGAAAAAATTAGTCCCACATAAGGGATGGTATAAAAAAATGTATTGACCTATACATGAGGGATGACATAAAACACCATTGGCCTATATATGAGCATAGATACTAAGACACACAAATGAGAAAGAAACTAAGAAGCACAAATGAGAATAAATGAGCCTAACATTAGAAAAGGCACATCCAAACCATTTGGAATGAGTCCCTATTCAGTAATAGTTTCATCTTCAATGACATCCTTTTACCAGTGATAGTGCTAGCACCATGTTACTAATATATGGCAAGAGAACATGTTAAGAATTTATCACTTTAAATGACGAGACCACTTGTTTCCTGGCGTCCTTCATTATGTTTTCCCTTGTAGATGCATGGTCGATGACCTTGTGTTCTCCCTTGTAAATGCATGGTCAATTCCCTTGTGTTTTCCCTTTTAAATGCATGGTCAGTGCCTTTTTGTTTTCTCTTATGGATGTGTATTCATAGGCCCCCTTATGAAGATATCTCAATCATATCATCCATGGACTTTGGGAGAATCTCCATTAGAGACAAATCACATATTCCCATCCTCATTTTGAAATTGTACGACCAAAGTAGGCCTATAAATTTAATTATAAAAAAATCAATGGGATAACTTGATCAAGAACTTTAATGATAGTGGGGTCAAGACAACTCATGCACTTCAACGTTCATTTATTATAATTTTTCAACATGTTTGAATACAAAAATGGGTTGGGGGTGTGAATTTCTTTAGTTTTTTATAAAAGTGAAACAAAATTTATTCTAACCATAGTTCCTAGATTCACTTGAATCAGGGAAAGCAATATCAAAATTTTATAATAAAATTCAAATGTGAATAAATTCAATGCAATTTAATATGGTTCGCTCATGTGAAGGTTGGAAATTTAGATAACAAGTGGTTTCAGATTCTTCAGAGGATACAAGCAAGTAGTTTCAAGGAGAAGCAAGTTCCTTTGATTCCCAACAGTAATGTTTGTCATTACAGATATAAAAAATCCATAGGAATGTTACTATTGAATAAAGTGGGTTAACATATATGATCTCTCAAGCACTCATACAAACCAGCCCACCATGACTACAACTATAGGTCATCACACCTTTGGTGCAGTAAGAAGAAGGAGCCATACCGGTCAATTCTATTAATTACAAGGCGGAGAGGTATTAAGATAATAAAGTGAACATAGATTTGAAAACTTTTAAATAAGAACTTCTAAAAGGCAGTAGGGTGATGATGGGTCATTGAGAAAGGAAGAATATTTTTGGATGGATAGGGTTAAGTGATGGGTTTTTCTTCTCATGGTGGCTCAGTTGTTAATATTGTAGATCATCTGGATTTGGAGGCAGTGTAGCATTTTCCATGATAATCTACTAAGTTGCTTGGTATATGTGGCCTTTCCTTTCCCCCTTTTCTATTTATTCCTACACTTATCATGATGCAACCATATACTGTTCCTATCATACTGTGTCCATTTTACGAATCATCTATCATACTTTCCCAAACTGTGACAATAATGTTAAATTCATCTAATACAATTTCTCCCTATTTTATTTTATGTAATGACTAGGCACCTCAAGGCCCATCTAAGTTTCTAGTGTAGTTTCCTTTGATGGGCATTAAATAGTCTATGCCAAATAGAAAATGATGTTTCAAGGGAAAGAGATCCAGACAACATGCATCTATCTGCAAAGTGAATATTGAGTAGGATAATGAACAATAGAGATTTCAATCAAGAAGTTTAACATTTTCTTCATATTTAGAATTGTTCCTTGTTGCTGCTGATGGGTTGTGATTAATCAATGCAAGATTTTCATTGAGGCCATAAATGGATTTTGATATGATGAATCAAATTTGATGGGTACTAATGGAGTGGAGGAAGATTGTTAACATAAACACATCTCCACGTAAGTTGTTTCGTTCTAATATTTCATCTATTGAAGGGCTTCCACCTCTCGGTTTTGGCAATCTGTGTGAATAGGTTGAATACTCGTGTTGTTAAATAATATACTTTACATATTTAGTATAATTTGATGGAACTTAAGGTTCAACTATTTTTGTTGAGATACTTTTTTCATGTTTGTGGTGCTTATACAATGCATCTTGAATGTTCTGAATTGAGGTTTTTTCATTTCAAAATAATGAAGTCAAATTTCTAACTTATCGAGTGGACAGAATTTATTCCCAATGTTACTTATCCTAATATTTTGGGAAAATAATTTAGAATGAGAATAATTGTCCAATTATATCTATTCAGTTGCTACCTTAAAGATAAGTTCTTTTAGGCTTCAGATATCACAACTTAGTTTCTTTGGAGATGGCCAATTCATGCCCACCATACGGCATATTTTTCAACATGAAGGGTGAAAGTTATTGTGCTCAATTCTTTTATTTATGATTGGAAAACATTCGTAGACTATGAAATCATTCCATAGACAAGTATTTTTCTTAATTTTCTTATAGAATTATCTATATATTTTAATCTTGGAGTGAGTGTACCAATAGTTCTTCAAGACTATCAAGTTGGAGGGGTGTGATATTACATAAGAGGAAGCTTTCCTCTCAAGAGATATGGTTTGGTTGCAGTTATTATGTCTAATTTCATGCTAAATCATTTTTAAAAAGGTTGCATATTTATAGAAATAAGATTTTATTTATTTATTTATGGTCATGACTTGATAGACATGCAATGGAATTGGTCAAATGGAAGTTGGACCTCCTGCACAACTTTCTTTTGCTCCAATTCATTCATCAATTTCAGATGATGCTCCTTTTCTCCCATCTGGTTTTCGAGTGGTTGCACTAGACTCGAAAATGATGAGTATGGTCTCTAATAGAGGTGTAAAATAAAGTTTTTTTGTTGATTTTGAAAATAAGTTGACCATGGTAAACATATTGTCGCCATGGACTATATGAATTTGTAGCAAGTGATGTTTTATATCAGGTATGACTGATTAGGATGTTTAAGAAAGTTAAATGTACATGATGTAGGATGCTTATATTTCAAGCCATGTGTTAGATATTACTTCTTCATTTTCATTTCGATTAGTTACAACTCTAACTTTTATCAACCAGGGAGGAAACTCATCGAGGTCAAAATTTACTATTTCTTACCAGTTTATTTAGGATAAAAATATGCAAGATAGTTTCGCCACTATGGCCCATCAATATGTGTGTAGTGTCAGCACATATGTGAAAACTTTTTTTATAGCACTAGCTCCTTCTGGACTGAACCCTCTTCTTAGGTCAAGGCCATTTTCTCGCACCCCAAGAGTACTCACACTTTCTCATTGGATTTTCCAAAGCTACAAGTAAAAGAGCACATCTAAATTTGTTGTTCTTGAACTATTAAATACCTTATTTAGATAATAAATAAAACTATTCGATATTAAATTATATGAACAATGGAGCCACCACTCCGATGATAATGCTAGTTTTTTGATAGTCCTCACATTCCAAAGATAATAGTTTAGTAGTCTCTTATAAGGATATGCCTAGGTAAAAGGTGTAGGTTACTTTGATGAAACTGATATGCCTCAACAAAATCTCTTAACCAAAGGTAATAGACTTTTATAAGGATGGGATCATGTAAAAGGCCTGAGACTTGGGCTCGCTCCCCATGATAATATTATAATAAGATCTTATATGGGGATGAGGAAAGGTAAACCTCATGATTAGCTATGATAAAATAGAGAGGCCTCAGTGACATGTCTTTACCAAAGTTATCCTCATAGTAAAGAAAATATATTTTATGAAGTTATGCAAATACCACAGCCACACCAAAAAAGGTAGAAGGAAATAACTAAAATTAAAACAAAAGAAAATTGAAATTAAATGAACACCAAATAAAATAGTCCATGGAGGTTTTACAATTTCAAAAACATCTTCCCCAATTACGTCTCCATGAAACAAATTACCCTTACACCGAAAAAATAAAAAATCCCCAGAACATAGGATGTTGCAGACGATTAAGATTTCAAAAACTTCAAAGTTTACAATTTTTTTTTTATACTGTAGAGCGCTAAAAACCTTAAATACCCTGGAACAGGGGAGTCTGTAGCAAG
The DNA here is from genome assembly GCA_000404065.3 of Pinus taeda. Taxonomy (NCBI): domain Eukaryota; kingdom Viridiplantae; phylum Streptophyta; class Pinopsida; order Pinales; family Pinaceae; genus Pinus; species Pinus taeda. The sequence goes on from APFE030845917.1 coordinate 49,326, forward strand.
CAACCAAGATTTGGGGATTTTAATTCTATCAAGGCATCGATGAGTTGTCCTCATTTCAAATGCCTCTTAACAACAAAAAATAAGTAAAAGCCCAACCACCTCCACAAACATTTAGAATAATAAAGAAAAGCCTTAAGGGTACTTTGTTCCATTAACCATTTGACAAATAACAAACACATACTTTTCTCCTAAGATTGTAGTGGTGTCATTCATACTTGTGATGAAATTTCTACATCGCCTCCTCACTGAATTCGACATTGAAGGAATTAGAGGTCAAGGCTGGCATGATTGTATAAGAGAAATCAATCATTCCCTCCAATATTTCCAATGAATTACTTTTTAAATTATTTTAAAATTTATATTTTAATATTACCTTAAGAATGTTTTATGGGAAAATAGTCTTTGTAACTGTTATATCCATGTTTAAAAGGTAATTGGTTTCCACAATATGTATATGTCCTTAAAGTTTTGAATTTGTTTGGATTCATTTTAATCTTGAATATAATATGAATAGGAAGGAATTGAGTTTTTTTTTAACATTTAGAAAATGTATCGTTAAGAGTTTTAATTTTCACTTGTTCATTTTTATCAAGTTAAAGAAAAGATTGAAGACTTTTGCAGTGGAAAATCTGAGATGCATTTTCTATCAAGTCTAATAAAATATTTAAATCTTGGGACTTTTTGCTTGGATCTCATATTGAAGATCTATTTCGGAATTTTTAATACAACAAAAAGGGAATTCATGACTAGTTATTTTAATTATACATTCTTGTCAATTGATTCCATCTACATAAATTTGTAGGTTTTAACCCGTACATAAATTACTTGCATACGAATTCTAAAACACAGAAAATAAACAATGCAAGAGAATAACACATAAAACACATACACAAAGATTTTACCCTAGATCCCAAACCGGGTCTACCAACTTGATTTTTCATTATGTTCCTTTCAATGTTACGATACATATGTATACATGCCAAAGCATCTAATACCATGGACTGAAAACCATCACGTCCAAAACCATGGACCAAAAACCATCACGTCCAAAACCATGTGTGAAAAACATGCACAAAAGCATAGGTAGGTCCACCCAACCTAATATAGGGTGCATAGGGTGGGGTTACTCGCAGCCCTAAAACCCCCCATGACTCCCGCGGGATGTAATCGGCGCAACGAAGGGGGCGGCTCCACCCCCCTTCTAACCCCCCAGTTAACTACGTGGGTTGGTCGTGGAAAGAATATAACACAACCCAACATTCTCTGACTTGTTTTTTTCTTTCCACAGGAGGGCACAAGAGAGCTTAGTCATTTATCCAGCCCTACAATGCCCATTATTTCTCTACACCAAGAGAACTTCTCAGAGCTCACAGATTTTGTCAATGCATCTGCAGTATTCTTCAAAGTGTCCACCTTTACCAGTAACACCTTTTTGTCTTCTATCATATCCCTCACAAAGTCATACTAAACATCAATGTACTTTTTCTTTGAATGATATGCAAGGTTCTTTGAAAAGAATTTCACTTTGGCTGTCACAGTATATCCTTATAGCTCCCTGTACTAACCCCATACTTGAACACAATCTCTGCAACCAAACTGCTTCCTTGCTTGCATGAGTGGCTTCCATGTATTCTTCCTCTGTAGTTGATAGTGCCACTACAGATTGTTTCTTACTCATCTAACTCACTGCACCTCCCAATAGGTTAAACACATACCCACTTGCAGATCTTCTCTGATCTAGATCTCCAGCCCAGTCTGCATCAACAAAGCCACGAATTTCCAGCACTCTGTCCAACCCTAGTCTTCCTTCGTAGAAAAAACCATAATCGCTAGAGCCATGCAAATACCTGAAAACTCGCTACATTGTTGTCTAATGCTCCATCCCTGGTTTTCACATAAACCTGCTCAATACTCCCACTGCGTGTGCAATGTTCAGTCTAGTACAGACCATTGCATACATTAGACTATCAACTACACTTGCATATGGAACACGGGACATGTCATCTTTCTCTCCAACAGATAAATTTACACCGACAAGAATAGGAACCTTCACCGGTTTACTATCCTGCATATTAAACCTCTGCAATATTGTTTGGACATACTTCCTTCGGTTTAACTAAAGCTTCCTCTTTGTTCGATCTCTTTTAATTTCCATGCCCAAAATATAGTTTGCAACACCAAGATCTTTCCTGTTTAATTTGCAGGACAAATGGGTCTTCAAATCCTGGATAATTTCTTTGTCATTTCCAACCAACAACATATCATTCACATACAAGATCAAATAAATAACATGGTCACCAGTTAATTTAAAATACACATAGTAATCTGCTTTGCTTCTGGTGAAGCCAAATCCTTGTATAAATGTATCAAATTTCTGATACCACATCCTTGGTGACTATTTTAACCCATACAAAGACTTCTTTAACTTGCATACTAGTTCTTTCTTACCCTTCACCACAAAGCCTTCAAGTTGCTTCATGTAGATCTCCTCTTCTAGATCCCCATGAAGAAATGTTTTCTTCACATCCATCTGTTCTACCTCAAAATCAAAAGCAGCAGTAACAGATAAAATTAATCTAATAGAAGTTACCTTGGCAACAAGAGAAAAAATATCACCAAAATCAATTCTTGGCACATGGGAATAAACTTTTTCTACCAATCGAGCTTTGTATTTCTCCACCTTTTCTTCTACATTTGTCTTCTTCTTGAACATCCATTTGTTTCCAATGGGTTTCCTTCCAGCTGGAAACTCCACTAGGTCCCAAGCCTCATTTTTGTGCAAAGATGCCATTTCATCAAGCATGGCCTCTTTTGATATTTTTCCATCCTCTGAATCTACTACTTTGTTCACAGTTATGGGATCATCATTAGTAATAGATAAAGAAAAATTTGTATAGAAAGTAGATGGAATATACCTCTTTGGCCACCTTCTTTCTCGAATTGATCTTCTCACACCCAGAGTTTGTGGCTCTTCATCTTCTGATTCCTCCTCTACTGTAGAGTCTAATGCTTCCTCCTTTAGCTCAAACTCTGTCTTCTCAGGTTCCTTTGGTTGGACTTCATGTTTAATAACATCTTTCACCTCTCTGAACACCACATCTCGGTTATACACAACATTCCTTGTTACTGGGTTCCAAAGCTTATAACCCTTTAAACCATTATTATACCCAATAAAGATGCACTTTTCAGATTTACTATCCAACTTGGTTTGCTTCTCCTTTGGAACATGTACATATGCATCACATCCAAGTACCCTTAGATGTGAAAGAGAGGGTTTCTTACCAGTCCATACCTCTTGTGGAGTCTTATCCTCCAACGTGGATGAAGGTGATCTATTGACTAGGTAACATGTTGTCTCCACCACCTCTACCCAGAATTCCTATCCTAACTCGACACCACTGAGCATGTTTCTTGCCCTTTCCATCAATGTATTTTTCATTCTTTCTACAACTCCATTTTGCTAAGGTTTATATGGAGTAGTCTTCTGCCATGCTATACCACACTTCTTATAGAATTATTCAAATTCCTTACTGCAAAACTCTCCACTGTTATCTGTCCTCACTGCCTTTATCTTCTTCTTTGTCTAGCTTTCCACCAAAGCCATAAATTCTTTAAACCTATCAAAGACTTCATATTTCTTCTTAAGGAAGTATATCCATGTATTCCTTGAGAAGTCATCTATGAATGATACACAGTACATAGACTTACCTTGTGATGGAACCTTCATAGGTCCAAAGACATCACTATGCACAAGCTCTAATATCTGTTTCTCGCTCTTACCACTAGAGGGGAAACTCACCCAATTTTTCTTCCCATATACACAATTTTCTCATAACTCAAAATCCAAAGAGTTATTACTCATACCCTCTACCATACCTTTACCATGAAGTATTCGAAGGTTGTTCTCTTCAATATGTCCAAGCCTTTGATGCCACAACATGGTCTTCGCTCCAACGCCCACTAGATTTTTTGCTCCACTTTCAAGAACCACAGAACTGTTGCACCCATCAACAATAGTGCTACCTTGTAGCTTGTACAGAGTTCCAATCCAAACTCCCCACATCAATACCAATGCTCCCAGAACCATCTTGCAGGAATCCTTCTCGAACACTGTTTTACACTTGCATCATCCAGGTTGCTTACAGAAATCAGATTTCTAACCAATGCAAGAATATGTAGAACACCTGGAAGTGTTCTAACCCTTCCACCTTACAACTTCAACTTTACTTTTCCACGACCAATTATTCTAGCCTTCCTGTCATCCCCCACGAAGACATCACCACCATCATATTTCTCATACTCGCGGAACCACTCTCTATGGGGAGTGAAGTGAAAGGATGCACCTGAGTCAATCAATTATGCCTCGTTATCTACATGTGTACTTGAAGAAGCCAAGTACACTTCCCCACCTTCATCTAACGTGGTTTTTTCCTCTGAAAAAGGAGCATCATAAAATCCCTTTCCTTTATTAGTAGCTTTAGATTTAGAGTCCCTTTTGTAGTGCCCTTCCTTTCTGCATTTCGAGCACACCACCTTTATAGGTTTCCCTATAGATTTAGATCTCCCTCTAGATTTAGATCTCCCACTCGATGACTTATTTTGTTTCCATTCTGGGAGTGTCCTTGTATAAACAAGGCATCACCATTCAGGCTCTCCATATTTTTCTATCTCATCTCCTCCGTCAGCAAGGATGAGACTGTTTCATCAAACTACAAGGTAGTTGCATTGCTACCTATTGCAATAACTAGACTATCCCACGAATCTGGTAGAGAACACAACAAACTAATGCACTTATCTTCATCTAAACTTTTTATATCAATAGATGATAACTGACTTACCACAATATTAAATGCATTCAGATGCTCTATCACCAAGTCTCCATCTTTCATACTCAGGTTATATAACTTTTTTCATAGGAACAGTTTATTCACCAGAGACTTAAATTGGTACAAAGTTCATAACTTGTACCACAAAGCCTTCATCGTAGCTTCCCCTAATACATTCAACAATACTGAATCTGAGACACATAATCGTATTGTGCTCTTTTCCTTCCGATCCAACTTCTTCCATTCTTCATCAGACACTTCCGTTGGTTTAGTACTCGGATCTACCGTGATCCACTAATCTGTATCCACCAACAAATCCTCCATCTTGATTTTCCACAACTCAGAACTCTGACCATTAAATTTCTCAATCTCTATCTTTCCACTACTCGCCATCTTCTATCACTACCAGAAGCGATCTCGTAGATCTCTCACTGAATAGGGCTTACCATAGGCCAGAGTGAAACCCCTCGGAAACAAAGGTGTCCCCTTGAATCCAAAACAACTCTGATACCAAATGTAGGTTTTAACCCCATAGAGAAATTACCCGCATACGAATTATAAAACACAGAAAATAAACAATGCGAGAGAAAAACACATAAAACACATATACACAGAGAATTTCCCCTGGATTCCAAAACTAGGACTACCAGCTTGATTTTTCATTATGTTCGTTTCAATGTTACAATACATATTTATACATGTCGAAGCATCCAATACCATGGACAGAAAACCATCGCGTCCAAAACCATGTGCGAAAAACATACAAACAACCATAGTGAGGTTTTCCCAACCTAATATAGTGTCCAAAACCAAAATTTTCCAAGGCACTGCCCTGGACCCCATAGAGTGCGGTTACCTGCACTCCTCAAACTCCCTGTGACTCCCCCCTCTACACAATTGGTGCAACGAACGGGGGGCTCCACCCCCCTTCTAACCCCCTGGTTTACTACGTGGGCTAGTGTGGAAACAATATAACACAACCCAACAAAATTTTAACATTGCAAACAGATTAAAAGACCCCCGTAAAGGGTTCTCTAAATTTTAACATTGTAGATGAATTTAGAGACCCCTTTGTCACTAAATTTTAACACTACATATGGATTCAAAGACCACTTTAGCTCTAAAGTTTAACATTGTAGATTAATTCAGAGAGGGTTTTTGAATCCATCCATAGAGTTAAAACTTAGTGAAATGTAACACTTCAATATCAAAATTGTAGTTTTCCATTCTCAGAGTCACACAATTAAAAATGACTAGTTCATATACTTGTTGTACTTGTTAGTTGGTCAAATTTTTATTCTTGGACTATAAGAGTTGTTTTTGTTAATAATTTTTAATTTTTTCACTTATTATCTAGTCATATATTTTAGACTTGGACTAAATTATTCATTTAAGTTAGTCACTTTTAGTTGGGTCACTTATTATCTAGACATATCTTTTATCCCTATACTAAATTAGTCGTTTTAGTCATTTTTGGTTGGGTGACTTAAAATTCCTCAAATTTAGTGTTAATTCACTTGAAATAATTGTGGTGACTAACATTTTAGTCATGTAGTCACTAATATCTCATTTGTACTAGTGATGATGACATGGATATGATCATATAATTCATGAATGATCTCCAACACAACCAGTGGTAAATGTAAGGCAAATTAGAAAATCTGCAAAGGGGTTATGGATGTCTACAGGAAAAACTAGAACCCTTTAAAGGTAGATTGTCTCACATGGAGAAACATGTACACTGTGAGTTTTGACTTCCGTTGTCACTAGGTTCTGGACCAAAGAATATTGTTCAATAAATACTCCTCATAGTTAATATCTTTTGATTGTGTATTGATCTTGAATTTCTTTTGGATCTATGTTTAAGTTCCTTTTTTGGCACTGAAAAAATTATTCATAATTCTAATGAGCTAATAGCCCATAAACCTGGTGAGAGTGAGGCCAGTAATACGTTTTCAAGTTTTTCTCAACAGTGTAATCTTTTCTTTTGCACAAACTGATACTTAGTTTAATTCACAAATTCTTCTAACATTGTTGATTGTTTGAGCTTTCCCTTTTCCTATTACGAAATCCACATATTCCTTTTTATGTATTTGCATTTTTTTTTAAATTTGATGAGATTATTGTGTTGTTTCTTTAAGACGAGGTATCTTATTCCTGTGTCCTAGAATTCATTTTTAGTCTTTAGTATCTTATTTATTACACTTTATTGATCTTCAGCAATTGCTTGCATGAATTAAAAATATTTTTATTTATCATATCAGATAATACCATGATTGAATGTAAAGTATTGTATTGAGGTTCAACAAGAAATCCCTTCATTTTGGTGAATTGAAAGGAATGCTAAAATGAACGAAGGAATGGGTAGATACTTTTAAAAGCATGTTTATTTCACCATCTTAAGTAAATTTATTTAATGAAACAAATGAATAGTTTCATAAATTGTATTATTAAATTTTAGGAAGAACCGAAAACACCAAAACAATATATATAACGCGGAGGAAGCATAATAGCATGTACGCATTCCACAAGTTGTAATTTGAAGCATAACCATTTCGTTATTAAAATAATGTGAGCACAATTATAGAAGTAGTATGTGAAGATAAAGTAATTGTTAGACATTTGTATGATTTAAAATAATGTTGCAGAAGAAAATATGTGGATCAAATAACATAAAAATTGATGGTTTGTAGTGTGTAGAAAGAAGTGTATGGAGAGGGAATATGTGTGTAGCATGGGAAGTGAGTTTATGTGACATTTCGAATAAACATTACTATGGAATGGGAAAATATGTGCATCAAATACCTTAAAAGTTGACATTTTACAAAGTCATAAAAAGTGCACAGAGGTAGAGCCTGTGTGCAGCTGTGGATCTGAGAAAATAAAGTTTCTCCCACACATATCCCTTGTATGCATATCGTTTGAATTTGTTAGAACAAATACTAACTATGAAATCTGATGAATCAGTGAACATTGAACAATGTTTCAAAGTAAATGTTATTAAGCATTAAAATGATGCCCTATTTACACCGAAAACCACTAAATAATTTGTTAATTTGTAGTTTGTGAGAATGTATGTGGAGGTATTGAACATTTACAAATAATTTTTTTTATTCGTTGCTCCACATACATGTTTTCCCACACAACACTTCTTCATTTGCATTAAAAATATACTTTAATTAATATAACAATTCAATTGACAAATATGAAATCACATATCCACTTAGTATTTATGTAACCCAAACTTTAATAATCCCAAACTCATAATTAATTGATTAATATGTAATGTGCATAAATGTATGTGGAGATATGAGACATTGCAGAAGAAAATTTATATTCCTTGCTCTGCACACCCGTTTTTCCACACAAGACACATTAATAAGCTAAAACAACCAATTAGTTAATTAATTCATTTCCCATAAAATTTTTCAAACTCAAAAAAAATCATTTTAATGCTCCATGCATTTCCCTCAAGGTATGTTCAATGCATTCCTGTGTATGAGAGACTTGTCCTAATGGCTCAAAAGTTTAATTATCCCTTTGTGCATACCAATACAACATGCCTCCTTTTCTAGAATCAACATAGGTTTAAGAAGATAAATATTTACATTAATAGATAAAATGAAGCCAATAAGCATGCTCAAACCATGATTTTGATTTCCCATAATAGTACATATTGATTATGCATTTGAACTATTGTTGATCATTCTTGAATTGAGAAGTAATTTATTTCCCTACAAAATGCTTCAACATCTCCATTAGCAATATCAAATGGTTTGTCTTTTTGTTGAGATGTATTTTCTGGAATATGAACTTCTAGAAAGTTACATAGATAAGCTAAGCTATGAGGATAATACGGTTTGTTCCAGTGTGGAGAGAAAATCTATGTAGGGAGTGTAGCAGAAACTATGTGTGGGGACTGTAGCAGAAACGGTATGCAAAGCAAGGGACACAAACACCTTTGTACATGCTTCCTTCATACATCCTTTATCATTATACCAAAATCTCTAGTATTTATGTGTGAATGGGGGAAGATTTCTCTTACTTGCTCCACACACCTGTCACATACTAAAAAACTAAACGCTTTAAATCAAAATTGCATAATATTTACATTTATATGTGTAAATCAAAATTTTAATTTATATATATTTAAAAGCATTTAGGTTTGATAAATGCTTAAATCTTGTAACAAATTACTTTGAATGTATAAATACATAAATCAATAAACCTATTGAGTTTAAATTTATAAATATTTATTTTTATATGGTTTATATTTGTAAATTGATATAATTCAAGTGCAAATAGAGATCTCCTCCACACCCTTTGGGTGAATGGGAATGGTTAACTATGTTATTGTGATCCAAGAGAATATGCATCAGATACAAATGCTATTGATCTGCCCATTGATGTTGGAACTAATAGGGTTCCAGGTCCCTTATATACGTGAGGGGGTGGGGAGTTGGGAAGCTGAACAAATATCCATAAATTTGATACAATGTGCAGAGTGGAGGTGTGAAGGAATAAATGTGGGGGTGGTGAGGGATCCTCAGCAGTCCACACAATGTATCAACGTTATATTGAATATGATTTTTTAAACTAAATTTCATAAAAAATGACATATAAAAGAAAAAAAAAACAAACTTAAAAATGCATAAATTTAATCATTGATTATCTATATTTCTCCCAATTAAATACTTTTTACAGAAGAAAATTTTAAGTACGAACAAAGGTTTGGAGGAATTATACATTGTGTCGAGTGTAGAGGAAAAAAACTTGACTAGATATAGTCCCTTCTCTTTAAAAAAACCAATCTGCACACAATTTATTTGCACACCCTTTCTCCCACACTTCCCACACACATGAGTAGATCCCATGGTGAGCATGAGATCCTCCATCATTATGAGAGGAATTCTTCTCAAGGTGTTCACCTCTTCATTGATAGCTAGAGAAAGCACCTGTTTGAATCTTCCCCCACATTATACCATGTTATTTCTCTCACATTGTGCATAGCCATGCAAAAGTACAATGAAAACTTCTTCTGCACCTTCACATTAACTATTTAAAAAAAAATGTTGTTCAGTTGAATTTGACATTGAGTTCAACTTATATTGCAATCCACATTCATATGTTCATTGAAAACAAAAAATCAAGTATAAAATCTAAGAAAATTACTTGCTTCTAAGTCTTGATTTTCTATATCAATTTTGAAACACTTGTAAGGACTACTGATGATGGCTATTGCATATATAGATCCCTTTGATATTGCACATGTGAAATGTGGTAATCTAATTGCAACTATAGAACTATGGATGAAAATATGGATTATTGTACAGTTTGCAAGGAAAATTTTAAGTTTTTTTATTTGCATCCCTTAAATTGTATCATACATGCACACGACATGACTACAACATGCTTTGTTCTAAGAGGCATGGAACTAACTAAAGTATTACTTGATCTATGAAATTTTCCTATCAACAATATCGTGTAGACAAATCATTTGTTATTGATATCCCCGCTTATGTTATTTTAATAATGAATATTACCCTATATCTATTATGTTTTTATCTTGTGTGGAAGCTTTCGCAATGTGAAAAGTGTGAAAGTGAAAAGAAAACTTTGTACGATGTAAGCTCTTTGCACTTCACATCCAACAATGAAAACAAAACCTTGTTCTAATTTTTGAATGTTAACCTAAAAGATGTGGTATGTATTTTACATGGGAATTTCAACTAAGATATCTAACAAAAATAAAAAGGAGTGCAAGTTTTCCATGTGTAATTGTCAAATTGGACATTGTTGTTTGTTTTCAATAAGGTTATTAAAACAAACATCTCTGGACATGTTTCCATCAAATTTCAAAACAAAATAAGTATATCCCAACAAATCTTAAAGTACCACATTTTTTAGAAACAATTGGTAATTTGTTGCGTTAGACTTATTGGCAAGAAAGGTCACATTTTGGGTGAAACAAGAAACTCGATCAAGACTTCTTAAGTGCTTAATCAAGTAATAATCAAGCCCTTGCTCAAGTTATTTGATGGCTTAAATATTTCTATATCTAGCACTAAAACAAACCCTTGAGCAAGCTCTTGTGTAACTCGAGGTTATCTAGGAGCTTGATCGAGCTACCACTCAATCGAGTTATGGGCTTGATCGGGAAACTTTTTTGAAATTTCCTGCAAATACAACATGGCTGCATAATTAAAAATGCAGCTCGATCAAGCCTTTGTTTAACCACATCAAGAGTTAAATCAAAGGTTTCTTAAACATTTGATTGAGAGATTTATTTTTTTTACTTTAAGCAGTTGATCAAGCTTATTAAGTACTCGATCAAGTTGTTGAGGGCCTAAAAATATATATTTTTATCTCCCCTTCTATAGATTTCTCTACAACACTATTTTGTAGTCTAGCAAACTTAAGGCAATATTTTCCCTTAGGTTGGGGAGTTGATCATGTTAGATTTGTGAAGGAATCCTCTATCCAATGGCTTATGAGTTTGACATTTATGAATTTGTATGATATTTTTCATCTAATTTCTTTTAAACATAATGTTTGAATGTGTTTTGGATAGTTTAAAAGGGGCTAAACAAAACATACTTGTTAATATGTGTGGAAATTTGCAAAGACAAGAATTTCATTTAATGGAAAATTGATAGGTTGAAACACTAAAATGTTTTGCAAAAATCATCATTAGGACAACAAGATAACTCTCCACAAATTGTCTTTTCACTGTGAGGGTTGCAATTTGATAAAAGAGTAAAATTTTGAAATTTTATTGCTACTATTGGCCAAAAGGTGTAACCCATCGGCATGCATTCACCCTTAAATGTCCTTTCAAAATATTGATTTCAATTTGTGATTTAGATGACTTATGGCCTCTAATGCATTATATGTAGGCATGTTGCCTCTAAATTGGTTTCTAAAAACATCTCGGAAAGTGTTTTCCCAAATTCATCTTGTTGTAGACCCATTAGCACTATACTCGTTGCTAAAATCTCTAGGCAAGTGACTTGTTTCATTTCTTCTTAAAATAATAAGTGTTATCAAGATTTTATTTATCATTTTTCAATTATTTTTTGGATTTTCTATGTCTTGTTGGTATCACCATTGTTGAAAATATTTTTCTAGTGAAGTACCTTCTGAAATTGCTTTTGTTTTAAGCCAAAATTACATTACATTGAATTTTTTTCCACGAATTGGAAAGACGATTTTGATATTATTGGAATTATTAATTTTTCTTTACATTATATTATATCATCTCAATTCTGAAGAACTGGTAAGTTTGACAAAGGAGGAGGAAAGGGGAGTGGGGGACTGGAAGAGGAAATATCTACCACCTAGAACACTACGATAATCCAAATAGAGGAGGAGGAAAGAGGGATGGGGAAGAGGGAGCGGAGGATGTTCTATCACTTAGAATGCCACAATTTAGGTGTTACTATTTCAATACCAACAATGAGACAGATGGCTGAAGAAAGTAATGGAAAAATCATACAAGAAGAGTTATATGCAATAAACCAACATATATTAATGCTCAACCAAGATATCTTAATGCTAATGAATAGCTTATTGGAACTTCAACAAATTCTTGGGTGATTGGAAGATAAATTGGATACCATGAGTATGTTATTAGAAGAATTCTTGCAAAACGTGAATGGAGCAATCAAACCTCCACTCTCACAACAAATAAATAGAAGCATCAACCACTAGAAATTATGGTTGATTGATAAAAAAATCCTTACCAAAATTTACTATTTTCTCAACCAATTTTAAAATTCAGTATATGTTATAGGGTATATATTGCAATTTTCTCAGTGCAGTAAAACAAATACTTTTTCAAAACATATACTATAATAGTCTAATAATTTTGCATTTCCTATACTTTGATCATGTTCATGGAACATAAATTTTGTAAATTATTCCAAATTGGATCATCATACTAATGTAGATGTTGTGTGTGAAAGTGTTTTCTTCCATTTTCTAATCTAATCAAATTGTATAATTGCAAACTTGTCATACTGGTTTTATTAAAAATTCATGTGTAGTGGAAAAGCCTATGCATACATAAACTGTGTCAAGTAAATATTTTTTCTAATATTGTTTGACTAATTATAGGATTTGCAAATTTGATAAATCATTAAAACAATGGAATAAATCACATTAAAAAAAAAAAGACATGACATAGCACAATGAACTAACTACACATTACAAGAAAAACATAGTAAATAATGTTAGTAAATAACATAATACAACACATAAAAATTAAACAAACAAATTCATTGAAATACATTTTTGTACATTGTTAATAGTTACAAACCACGTAACCACAAGATGAAATAAAATCCCGACCATCTAACAAACCACAAAAACTCTCTAGTAATTCTCAAATCATTGTAGCCGAAAGAAAAAGGTGGTGTTAGGATTGGAACTATAGGAATGTCGAGGTGAAAAAATATGAATGCCCCATACCTCTCACTGATAGTCAATTTGAATTAATTTTTACTGGTTACTGGTAATAAGGATATCTACACTTTTCGTAGAACACTTCTTTATTTTGACAAATTGAAAATAATAGCATTTCCAGAATACCATTAGTAGATTGCTTGACAATGCAAGCAAAGAGAACTATACCATCATTAGATTCCTCATCAATGTAAACAAAGAAAATTGTCATCGTATATGCATAATCATGTTTTGATGGTTTATTGTAAATGTTCTATAGATCTCCAAAGTTGACAATAAATCAATATCAACTTATTTTTCCACACAATATTGTAGACAGGAATCCTTTCATAAATCAAGTAATACTTTCCCCAGTTCCACGCCTCTTAGAACAAAGTATGTTGTAGTCTTGTTGTTTGCATGTATGATACAATTTAATCAATGGAAACAAACAAAGGAATAATTTTACATGCAAATGGTATAATAAACCATAGTTTCAACCATATTTCTTAAAGTTGTAATTCGACTATTCACTACAAGAAAAAAGGTCATTGGTGAGGGGCGAAAAATGTCACCATAAGCTCATTGGTGATGGTCAAAAGAGCTTTCCAACCCAAAAATTGAACGTCACCAAAGGTGGCCTCGCCAAAAGTATAGGTGTTGTAGTGACATTCATATTCCATCACCAACAATGATTTATAATGATGGATAGTGTCTGTCACCATTTCATATGAGAAATGGTGGTGGACCATAGCCTTCGTCACCAAACACTGAATGTCACCAAAGGTGGTGTCACTAAAATTATAGGTGTTGTAGTTACATTCAAAGTCTATCACCAATAATGATTTATAATTATGGATAGCAACAGTCACCATTTCATATGAGAAATGGTGACAGACCATAACCTCCATCACCAAAAGCTGAACGTCACCAAAGGTGGCACCACAAAACGTATAGGTGTTATGGTAACATTCAAGGTCTGTCACGAATATTGATTATAATGATAGATAGTGACTGTCACCATTTCATATTAACAACAACAATTTATTGTGATGGATATTTCATGGCCATCACTATTGGTGCATATATATGGTGACTTTCATTGACCGTCACCAAAAGTTGCATTTCCAGAGGTATAGGTGTTATGGTTACATTCAAGGTCCGTCACAAATAATGACTATAATGACGTACAATGAATGTAACCATTTAATATCAACAACAACAATATATGGTTATGGACCTTTCAGGGTTGTCACTATTGATGTGTATATATAGTGGCATTTGTTGACCGTCACCATTTCATATTTTGGTTAGGGTTGAAAAAAGTCACCAAAGCTCATTGGTGATGGTCAAAAAAAGCCTCCGTCACCAAAAATTGATCATTGCCATTCCATATGGATGTCAGGGCATGATGGAATCGAACCACCAACCTCCTGCTTGTAAAGCAGATGCTCTTCCATTCAGCTAGCACCCTTTAAAGAATTAGACTTTTAAACATTAGACTTTGAAACTTCATAAACTGTAAATTCTACAAACTTCAACAAATTAAATTCTCAGAAATATTTTACTAAACAAACAAAGCAACATCAAAGCTGTAGGTCCTTACCTAATGGTTATAGAAGTTATGAAAAGTGGGTGGAGGGAAAAATAATTATGTATAAGAGAATCAATATGCTCAGTTGAATACTCAATTAGAAGTGAAATTCTGAAGACATTTATAATCTATAAATGACCTATAACTAGAAAATGCACCAAATATTGCAAAGGAAATGTCATAAGTGGATAGCATATGGAAGAAGAACATTGATGAAGATAGATGCAATATGTTATAGGTTGAGTGAAAGAAAAATATCAATGTTGTTGTCGCTTGGCGTTTAGATATTTGAATGATATCTAAGCTTATGTGCAAATGTAGAATGGATCTCCGGAAACCATGAACGGTATATGATAAAAAAATTATATATATATATATATATATATATATATATATATTATATATATATATATATATATATATATATTATATATATATATATATATTATATATATATATATATAATTTCCCCTTTACATAAACCAACATGCAATTTGGAATTTCACAAGTCCACACTTAAAACATGACACCAACCAACAAATAAAAGAAATGACTTGGACAGAAAGCAATAAATTCACCTTCATTCTTGAGTTTCTTTTGTTTATTTGAATTTGACTTGGGACATTATTTATCTGCAAGGAATCAAAATCATCACTAGTATTAAATTCATCCAACATGGGCTTTGAAGATGCCACTGACATATGTGTTTTTGTTTCCTTGCATGAAAACTGATGAAATGAGATTTTTTCGGTAAGGCAAAATCCCTTTCATATCAATTTTTTGATCCTGAGGCTTGTGGGTTATGGTCCACTTCTCTTTTGGAAGCATTCATTTGTGCTTGGGCCTCAAATCTCGGGACCATTCAACTATCCAAATACATAGGATTACACGGGAAACTCCCGCTCCAAACACATAAGCTAGACTTCAAATATTATAAACCTGCATTCAACAATCATTGGGTCTACTCTTGATCCATCTCCTTTATGTTGTGTTTCCATTCTCCGATCTCCGATCGGCTCGTTCTCCATCGTCCATTACAGTCTCTGATCCAATAGTTAATATTCATTCCGAAGTTTCAAAAAATCCATTGATCCTCCACTGTCGACCAACTCGTGCTAGATCCGACGGTTGACATTGATTTCGGGTGGAGAAATAGCATGAGGATTACTCGCCCGAAAAATAAGTTTCCTCTCACCTCCACACTGCTACTTGTTGCTCAGTTAGTGGAATTGGGTGACTACCCTTCAATACCACTTACCACTTATTCTCAACCCGATAAACCATTTCCTGTTGCAAAACTACTTTCCTCGTGAATTAACTCCCATGCTCTTCCACCATGCGATGAATGTTGATCTATGAGATCCAACAGATCTCATGCACTCTCCGTCTGTTTCCTCCTTGACTTTATTTCACTTTATTTTTATGGATTTATGCCTTTCTCAAGTTTTCCTCTGCACACTCCATTTAACACATGACACAACAATTAATTTGATATCGTTGGATCACCATCGATACTATAGTGATCGATGGTCGATCAACACACTTACAAACGGGATTTAAGCCATCAAGCATATATATATACAACAGAACTAAAAAGGACATAATACATAGACACGTGGAAATCCACATATCACATAATCTATTCAATATACAATATTGAATATAGACTAAGGCATTTTAGCCTTAGAAACAAGTTCCCTCTCGACTACATTTTCACCACTCTGGTTTACACAAGTTCTATTTGTCACTCTATCCCTTGTGTCTCCCTATTGAACATGCAGGTTTGTCATCTATATATATATATAATTAGATATATATATATATATAAAAGGGAACGTTGGATTAGATCACTGTGAAGGATTCGATCACATCCTTTCCTCAAATCTCTCGACTAATCTCTCTATATGCATACATATGGCAGATTACATTTAATTAAGTCCATCAAACGAGCTCTATTATAATAGAAATTTCCCCTGTTTAGCTCCGATGGTCCACGTCCTCCTTGCTCCGATTTGGATTGCTCGTTTTATGAAATGTGTCAGATGCTCCTGCATCAGACTCTCGAGGCACAAAAATTTATGACTTCCTGGTCATATTCTTCTCCTTATCCTTAGCAATTCTACCCACTTCTCATTGGAACTACCTTCATGATCTTCTGTGAGTTGCAACCGACCTATGTAGTAACAGTCTTATCTGCTACATGATACCTCACCAAAATTTCTCCTTTGAGCTTTAGTCTTTTGGCATCCTTCCGGTTTGTTAGAGTCGGTCTTGTCAGTCCTTCGTCAGAGATCAAAACTCTTTATGCATTTCATTTTTAGGTGTCTCACCCATTCACCCAGTTGCATTTCGCTAGGGGCATGCCATAATCTAACGGAAAAGGTCATGCTAGTCATTTCCCCTCATTTCCAGCTCCTGCTGGCTTAGGTCTTTTGTCAATGATCACAAAAGTCCATGACATTCAAGGTCAAGTCCTTTAATGGAAAAAAGTCATTTTCGATCATTAGGTCTAGGGATTAAACAATTTGGTCTTCAACCGTGTCCAATAAAGCCATTCAGGTTAGAGTGAGGCCCTTACAAAGTTATGATTCAGAGAGTTTCATCGTCATGTTGATAGACTTCGATTGTTCTTCAAAACTCTATTTTGAAGAAAAGTCAAACAATGTCATTTGTGATAAAATTTTCAAAAAGGTCGTCAGTTGATTTCTTCAGGTGTAGTCATGGTTTCTGTGGCCAAATGCCCTATCATGCAATCCCTGCAAAGAGTGCTGAAAATTTCATCATTTGAGCTAAAATTTCAAAGGTAAAAGTGAAATTCAGTGTTGCTTTAAGTCAGTGAAAAAAGCCAAAATGAAGCATTAGCAAAGTGGGTTTTTGGAGAAGAAAAAATTAAAACCATGACTTCAAAGTCTTTATATACAAGTTTCCACAAAAGTCAAGGTCATTATGCAAATCAAGGTCATAGAGAAACATATCAAACTTTGTGAGAGAGCTAGCACGTATTTGGAGTGAAGGGGGAGTCGTTTTCCAAAGCGTGGTGCACACAAAGAGGGGCGTGACACACATACAGAGTGTGGCGCACACAGAGCCACCCCACAGTGCAAATTTTACAAGGGTGCAGTGCAAATAAAGGGTGAGGCGCACTGGGTTTGGCGCGTGGTGGACACCCAGAAAGGCCCGAATTTGTGCCAAATTTCCTCAAGTTTCCTGTGAAACCACTCAAATCGACAGGTAGGCTCTATATCATGGCTTGCTCATCAAATTTTGTGAATGTTATGGTGGTTCATGGTTATGTTTAATTGCAACAAAGCTCATAAAACCAACCACTAAAACAACATCAAAGCCATGGTTGCTAGGGTTGCAAAATTGTGGTGTTAGTGCCAAGGCTCCATTACCACCGCTCATTTTTCCCTTTCTTACCATTTTTCCCTATCCCCCCTTTCTCATTTTTCCTATTATCCCTACCCTAAAACACTACCAAACCCTATCCCCTATCCCTCCACTCTTTGGTCAATCAAAACCCCAAAACCCTACCTTATCAAATACCCAAACCCCCTACATATTCCTAAACAAAACTTCTCCCCATAACCCCTATTCCCATCATATTACTCCCCTCCTAATACTCCCTTTTTTCATTGCTCCCCTTGGTGGCAGATATCACAACAACACCTAGTTTCACACCATCATCAAAGGGCAGCCCAAGTACAGTACACACACAACAGTCATGGAATCTGAGCATTCATCAGAGTATGAGATGGAGACACAAAGTGATTCATCCTCGGAAGAACATGCTCCCAGGAGACATCACAAGAGTGGCAAAAATGTTAGGGATGAGCCAACTTCCCTCACTGAATTGCAGGCCTGCAATCTTGCCATGTCATGTTTCCATCATCTATCATGTTTTGAATTTTGTCAAAGGGTGGCTAATGTTAGAGTTCATGATGAGTTGGCCCATCTTTTTGTGCTTGACCTACATGGAGGTCAGTCTAGCTTGGCCGAGGTCACCTTCACATTGACACTCGAAACTATCTCAATTGCAACCGGCATACCGAATGTTGGAAAATAGTGGCACAAGAAAACAAAGGTGGATAGACAACATTATGAGCCTTACATTAAGGCCAGTTTCTTGAGGTAGCTCACAAGAGTCTTTCCATTCAGATATTTGAAAGATGAATATGCTTCGCTCATGAAATTGATCATGAAGTACAGCTATGAGGGGAGGTTCTCTCGTCTATATGCCTACCACATCAGGTTGCTCATGCACTTTACCAGGGTGCGGATGATGAACCTCCCATTTTTCATTTGTAGGAACATAGAGAGGATTAACACCTTCATGTAGCGTAAGACCCCTCAGCAGCAACTTAACAGTGTCTATCACTTTTCTCTTCTCCGGATTTTGGTCGATCATCAGTTGGGATTGCAGGGCATTGCTTGGGAGGACTTCATCTCTCGTGACCTGTTCAGCACTTCACGGGTATTATCAAAGGCAGAGCATGAGATAGGTGATCATTCTCATTAGTATGAGCGCCATGAGACCACTACTGTGCCAGTATTCATTACATATCAGAGAGGCAGTAGGCACTTGTTTGCAGCAGCAAATCGAGTGTTATCTCCACCCGGGGTGGAAGGGGCCTCACTTCCGGCATCCACAACATAGGTACAGGACAAGGGAAATCGGCCCATGCATGACGAGGGGCCATCAGGTGAATAGGAGGCCGACTTCATCCTCATTCAGGATGATGATGCAGATGTGGAGAGTGCCAAACTTAGGATGACCATCCAGGAGCAGAAAACAGAGATCTAGGACTTGTCACTCAATTTGGAGAGGGCCAAATGGTTCATCAGGTATTTGGAGTAGAGGAAAAAAAAAATTGAGGACCAGCATGAGATCATGGAGTTGCAAAGCATCCGTGAGAATCGCCAAGCTTCCCAACATAGGAGGATCGAGCTCACTCTCTTGGAGCAAGAGATTAACAATGATGGTGAATCTTGGATCAAGCGTATCAAAATCCATCTTGAGAGACTGCTGGAGAAGGCTGACAGGGACAAAACCATACTGAGGTGGATGGTTTATCATTACAGGGCATGGAACATGAGTTCGAAGGCTCGGATAAGGAACTTGAAGGCAAAATTGAGCAAAGCAACAAAGAGGCAAAAGAGGAAAAAAGAGCAATATCAACTTCGAATCTTGGCTGAAGCCTCTGTGGCCCAACATAGTACCTGTTAGAGAACCTCCAACCCAAATTTCAAGAAATTTGGGGCAATTTTGGTCACAACATAGGTTTTTTCTCCCTGCTTAGGATTGGGAGCTCCAAATTGCAAATGGTTTACATTTTTGGATTCAACATGCAAAATCACAACCACTGGTGCATGGACAAGAAATTTGGTCATGATTTGAGTCTCCAGGAGGCCAAAAACACCCAAACAATGACCTCTCTGCCCCTATTTTGACACACGGGAAGCAGTCTCGGGCGAATGAAGATTTGGAGGGGTAAATGAGCACCAAATTCAGAAATTCCACTTGAGTTGGAAAGTAGACAGGCCAAGCTTTCCAACAAACACACTTGGGCACATTTTGGACTCCTACAAGTACCTCAAAATAGCCTCTAATGTGGTGCGGCGCATAGAGAATTGGGCGCGGCGCATATGGAGAAAAAGGCCAAATTCACCTCCGTTTCGCAAAATTTCGATTCGCGACTTTCTCCAAGTGGGCCCACTCATCTACACTTCCATTTTTTCAGCAACTAAGGCAAATTTTAAAGATTTTGGCTTCTATCCAAGTGGCAAAGGAAGGCAAATGGTCACCCAAGCCATTTGTCATTTTTGTAACGCTGCAGCTGTAGCTAATGGTTGGCTTTCCATCTCCATTTTGTAATGATTTGAGAAACTCCCCAACTCTTGGTCGTTCTATTTCCTCATGGCATAGTCTATTTATTGTATGCAAACCATTTGCAAAGGG
>APFE030845917.1:70166-141508 GCA_000404065.3 Pinus taeda
GGTTGGTTGTAATTTATGGGAGACTGTGGGAGAGAAACTCAATTCTTCATTGTATATTTTGACAGAGAATTAATGAAAGGCAGCGGCTCTGGTTCATGAGATTCATGTGGTGTGAGTGTAGCAAATGTGTTCTCTTTATGTTTCACATGTATTTCGTTATGTTTCACAGTTCATTCATATTCATTTCCAGTGAAATTTTCTATGTAAGATAAGGTAGAATTCATGTTTATTGCTCTTCCTGTGGGAAAGTTTCACGTTCTGTGTTCTTCTTTTGTTGAAAAGGATTCATGTGTTTATGCCCTTTTCACCCTCCTAAACAATATTTCCATTCTGCATTATTTCAAATTTAATTGCTAGACTTTCCACCTGTCTTGCCTCGCGAAGTAATCTGTGCCTTTGTGTTAAATTCTCTGCTCATTGCTGGTTTGTTGGTCCAATACATCTCAAAAACTCAGTCATTTATCAAGATTTTCCGCTTGTTTCCATATTTATTTACTTACTAGCCTAAGATCAATATTTCACTGTAAGTCATCTCAGACCATTTCGTTTACTTATTCACTGAGCGTGACTTGGAGAGAGCCCTCTCCTGTTTCTGGTAGGGCTAGCTACCAGACTGAGCATGTTTTGTGGTTGCCCTAAATTTTGCCTTCCTTCAGCCTAAGGCAGATTTAGGTGCTAACATAGTGGCGCCTCCACTGGGGAACGAAATCAATCCCCTTACTTCTTGATAATTCTAAGCTTCTGGATGATAAGTTTAGGATTTTATAGGCTGAGTGATTTGGTTGTGTCCTTTGATTTTTCTCAATAGCATGCTGGCTTCTAGAAGATATACCAGGGCTAATCTAGATCTAGATCCTCCACACATCTACGAAAATCCCAATTTGATTTCAAGAATTCCTCATCAAGAGAGCTCTATACCTCCTGTGTTCAAATCCCAATCATGCCCCGACATTTCTGAGTATCTCGAAGAGCTATATTTTGATGAGTAGTTTGAACTATCATTATTTGAAACCAAGTCCGAAAGGGCGGTTGACTCTATTGTCCACAATGCACAGTTTCTTGTAGACTTGGAGATGGAAAGGGCTAACTGGTTGATTGATAACTACATTATAGCTCAACTTCAAACTCCAATTGTTTGTCCCTTACAAACTGTGCACACTCCTCCAACACCTCCGAGGCCAAATCTACCAAGAGTGATGGCTGCCCATTTTGCACCTCTTGTTCTGCCTCAAGTTTTGGATGATATGCCCGCAGATTATCAAAGCAAAATCCCGTTTTTTTATGGCACTCCTAACAACATTACTACTCAAAAACATGTGGACAGAATGGTAGTTTTCTATGAACTTCATGAGATCGATGCAGAGAATGTGGCAATGAGACTCTTCGTACAAACATTTGCAGATGAAGTGAGGAAATGGTTCAGAGGTTTGCCAGCTGCACGCATCACTATCTTGGCTGACCTACAAAGACAATTTTTAAACCACTAGGAAGTGAAAAATAATCCTCTTCAAGTTCTGGCTGAATATGAGCAAATCAAAATAAACACTAGTGAGTCTGTCCAAGACTATTGCATTAGATTCAATTCAGTTTATAATGAAATTCTGGATCATCTAAGGCCACCTATGGGACTAGCCATGGTAAAGTTCTTGGATGGTTTTGATTCTGACATGGCTTATCAATTAAGATAAAGAGAACCGGCCACAATGGAAGACATGCAGAAGATAGCGGTCAGCGTTGAAGCAAATCTGCTAACCAAGAGAGCTAGAGAACAGGTAGAGAAGAAGGTCACCGTAAAATAAGATTCTTCCTCGATAGATCAATTACTCCGGAAGGTAGAGCAGATGCTTGAAAGGGTGAAACTTGACAAACCAGAGGCACAAGTTAGAAATCCTAACTTTCGTGGTCAGCAACAACCACAATATAGAATAAGACAGAGAGATCAGCGAGCCTAAGAGCAGACAACACAACAACCAATATAGACACCTTTGCAACAAAATCTTGTGCAAGGACTAGAGTCAGATGAGGACGGGAATATAATAGGTGAAGAAAATCACCTCTTTAGTCTTGATGATTTGCCTATTTATCTCACTGAGGATGAGGAGTATGCAGAGACTTCGGCTGTACACAAAGATGTAGATTTTATTCTAGCAAATGACACCATCTTGGAGGAAGAATCAGATGAGTACCAAAGAGGCTATATCAATGCTCTGTCCGCCCAGCAGCAGCTATATTCACATAGAAACAGAGATGTTCCGGTCAAACCAATTCAAGAAAGGAAGGATGTTGAGGCATCAAAGAATGATTCATCACTTACACAAAGGAAAGGAAAGGAGGTGGTTGTTCCAGAGAGTAGCAAATCACCATCAACAGAACAATCACATCAGCAAGTTGCATCAAGAGAAAAGGAAAGCAAAGAAATCCCAGTCAAAGAGGTAGAAAAGATTCCCACTTTTAATTTGGAGAATGAGATTTCTAAATTGAAGATATACATTCCCTTGACTGAAATAATGAGGAACAACAGTTATAGAGGGAAAGTATCTAAAATGTTAAATTTGGACCCAATGTCCGACATGGTGAATGTCAATGATGATCAACCTGAAATCATTTTTGGGCCAGCATCGAATGGTGAGTCTCCTGATAGTGATGTCCCACCTTTTTATATCAGTTTAAGATTGCATGATTTTGTGTTACATAATGCCATGTTCGATTCCGGAGCTTCTCACAATCTCATGCCCAAGGCTATCGTGGATAAGTTGGGTCTGGACATCACCCGGCAATACCATGATCTCTATTCATTTTATTCCAGTAGAGTAAGATGTATAGGACTCATCAAAGACTTGGTTGTGAGTCTGGATCAGCTCCCAATGAAGAATGTTTTGATGGATGTTGTTGTAGCAGATATTCCTCCCAGGTTTGGCATGCTTCTTTCCAGGTCTTGGGTAACTAAATTGAAAGGGACACTACAACTAGATTTCTCCTATTCAACGATTCTGGTGTTTGGCCAAATGAGGAAAATGTATCGGGAACAAAAAATGAAATACATGATTATAGGCAAGGAGAAACCAATAAATCATCCAGTTAATTATGTACATACAAATTTAGAGTCTTTTGTTTTGTATTCTGATAGTTTCAATGATATCAATAGTTAGTTAGTAGAAGCAGATGATATTCCAGAGATAACAGAAAATTTCAGAGGAGTTTTAAAGAAGTAAAGAAAAGAATAGCAGAGCACTGTTGAGCGATCAGCTGAAAGTAATGGACAACAAGCAGACCAAGAACAACAAACAGATTTTCAACACTTGCAAGAGGAGGAAGAAGGTTTGTGGACCATGGATTTCGATGGAGCATTGGGAAATGATGGCGCTGGAATTGGAATTTGGGTACGCAGTCCTTTCTCCGCCCTGAACAAAGTGCCTAGTAACATATGGGTATGCTTTTACAAGTTGGCTTTTGATTGTTCAAACAATGAAGCTGAGTATGAAGCTCTAATTGCTGGCATAAAGATTCTAAGAAAGATGAATGCTAAGAGGATTTTAGTATATGGCGACTCTGAATTGGTGATTAAGCAAGTTAGAGACGAATATCAAGCAAAGCATCCTAGGATGCGGGCTTACCGTAATGCAGTTCTAGACATCCTAAAATTATTTTCAGAATATACCTTGACATGTGTGCCTCGTATACAAAATAGTATGTTGATACTCTTGCTAAGGCAACAAGTAGTTTGAAGATCCCAATGAACTCCAGAAATAAATTCAAAATCCATGTCAAGCATTGTCCAACCGTTCCAGACAATCAGAGATATTGGCAAGCTTTCCAAGATGATGAGGAGATTGATGATTTTCTACAAAACAAAGGCTAGTTCAAAGAGACCTCAATTGATGTAGAAAATGACGATGGTAAAGGTAATGGTATAGATGATATGTAGATCAATGAAATGGACGTGTTGCAGCGAAAGAATAATGTGATTCCTAAAGGCTTGATACCTTTAGAAGAACTCTTTGATCAAGATGATGTAGCTCGTAAGCCAACATTGCAGCCAACAGAGAAGGG
The DNA here is from genome assembly GCA_000404065.3 of Pinus taeda. Taxonomy (NCBI): domain Eukaryota; kingdom Viridiplantae; phylum Streptophyta; class Pinopsida; order Pinales; family Pinaceae; genus Pinus; species Pinus taeda. Next base: position 74,217 of record APFE030845917.1, read on the forward strand.
TGTGGAAGAGGTCAATATCGAAACAGTTGCTAATCCTAAATTGGTAAAATTGTCCAAAGCATTACCACCAAAGATCAAGGACAAATATATCAGTTTGCTATCTTCATTTGCAGATGTGTTTGCTTGGGACCATTCTGACTTAAAAACATATGATACCAATATAATTCAGCACACTGTACCCATCAAGCCCAATCAGAAACCATTCAGACAAAATTTGAGAAGGCTAAATCCAAAGTTGCTGCCATCTATTGAAAAGGAGATAAACAAGTTGTACAAATCAAGAATCATTTTTCCCATCAGATTTTTGGATTGGATCTCTAATTTGGTGCCCGTACGGAAGAAGACAGGTGAGATTCGCTTATGCATTGATTTTAGAAATCTCAATAAAGTTTCATTGAAAGAAAACTATCCACTGCCCAAAATGGACCATATACTTCAGCGAGTAGTGGGAGCATCGTGTGTGTCACTGCTTGATGATTATTCTAGATATAACCAAGTTTCTGTCGATGAAGATGACCGAGACGAGACAGCGTTCACCACTCCATGGGGAACCTTTCATTATGCTAAAATTCCTTTCGGTTTGAAGAACGCAGGTGCCACATTTCAGCGTGCAATGGACTTGGCTTTTGCAAATGAGAAGGATGTCTTTTTGGTTGTGTACCTGGATGATTTGACGACGTTTTCCAAATCTGATGAAGAGCACATGTACCATCTAAAAACTGTCTTTCAAAAGTGCAGAAAATATGGCTTGTCATTGAATCCGAAAAAGAGTTTGTTTGCCATGGAGGAAGGCAAACTACTCGGGCACATTATCTCAAAAGATGGCATTCGTACTGACCTAACACATGTGTAAGAAATTTAGCAAATCAATCTGCCCCGGAATAAGAAAGAGATACAATCTTTCAATGGTAAAATGAATTTTCTACGCCGTTTTGTACGTTATATTGTTGAACACCTAAGAGAGATGACAAGCATTCTTAAGAAGGACAGCCAAGTGAAATGGATGGAGGAGGCTGTAAAATCTTTCAATTTGGTCAAATTGGCTCTTTCCTCAGCTCCAGTTCTAGTCAGCCCGGACTACACTCAGGATTTTATATTATTTTCATTTGCTTCGGAGCACACTATGGCAGCTGTGTTATTGTAGAAAAGAGATGATCACGAAAGACCCATTGCATTCTTCAGCATAGATATAAGAGATGCAGCCCTAAAATAAAACATCATTGAGAACCAATCCCTTGCACTTGTGAAAGCGTTGAAAGATTTCCGGGTATATATTTTACATTCTCATATCTTGGCCTATGTTCCTAATGCTGTTGTCAAAGATGTTTTAGTGCAGACCGATTCGGAAGGAAGACGAGGCAAGTGGATTGTAGCCTTGCTAGAATATGATGTGGAAATAAAGCCCACAAAGCTGGTTAAAGGACAGGGATTGGCAAAGTTAATGGTCGAATCAAACTTGCATGCCTTGGACATAAATCTGATCGCTACTATGTCTGATGAGAATGAGGAAGGATTGTCAATTTAGTTATCTGAAATGTTTTCTCTTTCTCCATGGTATTCAGATATCATATATGTGCTTAAAAATTTGTCACCACCGCTCGACATGACTAGAAACAAAGTGAGAACACTCAAGTTGAAAGCTGTTAATTTTTGCATTCTTAATTCCGCACTATATTGGAAAGATCCTGGTGGCGTTCTGTTAAATTGCTTGGTGGAAAAGGAAGAAAAGAAGGTCATGGAGGACTACCACCAAGGAGACTATGGTGGTCATCTTTTTTGGAAGTCAACAGCAAATAAAATTTTGAGAGCAGGGTAGTATTGGCCGGCATTGTTTGCTGATGTATATAAGATGGTCAAGCGTTGTCATAAGTGTTAGATTTTCGAAGGAAAGTAGAAGTTACAACCTTTTCAACTTAAGCCTATTGAGGTTAGTGCCCCTTTCTAGCAATGGGGGTTGGATTTCATTGGTGAAATTCATCCCACTTCTTCTGGTCATCATAGATGGATCCTCACAACAACAAAGTATTTCACGAAATGGATCGAGGAAATTCCGACCAGACAAGCTATAGATGTGGTAATCATTTCATTCCTTGAAAATAACATCTTGTCTCGCTTTGGTTGCCCAAATAAGTTAATCATTGATAACGCAGTAGCTTTCAAATCAAAAAGGATGGTAGAGTTTTGTCATAAAAAAATCACATCATTTTGGGTCACTCAACTGCCTATCATCCACAAGGCAATGGACTAGCAGAGTCTTCGAATAAATCATTGGTCAACATCATCAAGAAGTTGTTGGAAATAAACAAGAAGAGCTGGAATAAGAGGTTGGTCAATGCACTATGGGTAGATCGGGTCAGTCAAAAGAAATCCATAGGTACATCACCTTTTGAGCTTGTTTATGGAGTTGATACAGTATATCCTACCTCTCTCGCTACCCCGGTAGTCAAACTTCTTCAGGCGGCCGGCAATGAAGAAGATCCCATGCAGAGAAGGTTGAATCAAATTGTCCACTTGAAACAGACCAGAGAAGAAGTTTTCAAGAACACATCCAAATTGCAGGAGAAGATTAAGAAAATTTATGACAGAAAAGAAAAGGCGGACAAATTTCAGTTGGATGATGTGGTGCTGAAGTGGGATGCAAGGAATGATGAAAAAGGTAAGCATGATAAGTTCGAGAACCTCTGGAAAGGTCCCTTTAAAATTGCAGCGTATCGGGGTCAAAATGCCTTTCTTCTGAAGGAAATGAATGGGGAAGACTGACGAGGATGGCCGATCAATGGTCGACTGCTCAAGCGGTACCATTTCTGAGTTATTAATGGTGCTTCCACTGTCACTGCAAATACCATTTTTATTTCAGCTTGGTTAGAGTTTGTCAAGTTAGTCTTCAAGTCATTTCAATGTCAAATTTAAGTCAATTTTTTGGTCATTTCAGTTTCATAAATGAGTCAGAGTCCTGTGTTTTTTGTCGAAATAATGACTCCCTAGCCCAATGGACGAAGGCACTGTCTAGCTCTTCCAGAGATTTGTTGTTCTTGGCACCTCCAAGGAGCTACCATCCCCCATTCGAGCCAATGTTAGAGTCGGTCTTTTCAGTCCTCCGTTAGAGATCAAAAATCTCCATGCATTTCATTTTTAGGTGTCTCGCTCCATTCACCCAGCTGCATTCCGCTAGGGGCATGCCATAATCTGACGGAAAATGTCATGCTAGTCATTTCCCCTCATGTCTGGCTCCTGCTGGCTTAGGTCTTTTGTCAATGATCACTAAAGTCCATGACAGTCAAGGTCTGGTCCTTTAAGGGACAAAAGTCATTTTTGATCGTTAGGTCTAAGGATTAAAATATTTGGTCTTCAACCGTGTCCAATAAAGCCATGCAGGCTAGAGTGAGGCCCTTACAAAGTTATGATTCAGAGAGTTTCATCGTCATGTTGATAGACTTCGACTATTCTTCAAAACTCTGTTTTGAAGAAAAGTCAAACAGTGTCATTTGTGATAAAATTTTCAAAAAATTTGTCAGTTGATTTCTTCAGGTGCAGTCATGGTTTCCATGGCCAAATGCCCTGTCATGCAATCCCTGCAAAGAGTGCTGAAAATTTCATCATTTGAGCTAAAATTTCAAAGGGAAAAGTGAATTCAGTGTTGCTTTAAGTCAGTGAAAAAAACAAAATGAAACATTAGCAAAGTGGGTTTTTGGAGAAGAAAAAATTAAAACCATGACTTCAAAGTCTTTATATACAAGTTTCCACAAAAATCAAGGTCATTGTGCAAATCAAGGTCATAGAGAAACATAACAAAGTTTGTGAGAGAGCTAGCACGTATTTGGAGTGAAGTGGGAGTCGTTTTCTAGAGCGCGGCGCTCACACAGAGGGGCACGTCGCACATACAGAGCGCGGTGCACACAGAGCCACCCCACAGTGCAAATTTTACAAGGGCATGATGCACAAGGTTTGGCGCGCAGCGCACACCCACAAAGGCCCGAAATCGTACCAAATTGCCTCAAGTTTCCTGTGAAACCACTCAAATCGACAGGTAGGCTCTATATCATGGCTTGCTCATCAAATTTTGTGAATATTATGGTGGTTCATGGCTATGTTTAATTGCAACAAAACTCATAAAACCAACCACTAAAAAAACATCAAATCCATGGTTGCTAGGGTTGAAAAATTGTGGTGTTAGTGCCAAGGCTCCGTTACCACCCCTCATTTTTCCCTTTCTTACCATTTTTCCCTATCCCCCCTTTCTCATTTTTCCTGTTATCCCTACCCTAAAACACTACCAAACCCTATCCCCTATCCCTCCACTCTTTGGTCAATCAAAACCCCAAAACCCTACCTTATCAAATACCCAAACCCCCCTATATATCCCTAAACAAAACTTCTCCCCATAACCCCAATTCCCATCATATTACTTCCCTCCTAATACTCCCTTTTTTCATTGTTTCCCTTGGTGGCAGATATCACAACAACACCTAGTTTCACACCATCATCAAAGGGCAGCCCAAGTACAGTACACACACAACAGTCATGGTATCTAAGCATTCGTCAGAGTGTGAGATGGACACACAAAGTGATTCATCCTCGGAAGAACAGGCTCCCAGGAGACATCACAAGAGTGGAAAACATGTTAGGGATGAGCCAACTTCCCTCACTGAATTGCAGGCCTGACCTCTTGCCATGCCATGTTTCCAGCATCTATCATGTTTTGAATTTTGTTAAAGGGTGGCTAATGTTACAGTTCATCATGAGTTGCCCCGTCTTTTTGTGCTTCACCTACATGGACTTCAGTCTAGCTTGGCTGGGGTCACCTTCACATTGACACCCGAAACTATCTCATTGGCAACCAACATACCAAATGTTGGAGAATAGTGGCACAAGAAAAAGAAGGTGGTTAGACAATATTATGAGCCTTACATTAAGGCCAATTACTTGAGGTAGCTCACAAGAGTCTTTCCATTCAGATATTTGAAAGATGAATATGCTCCACTCATGAAGTACTTCAGCTTTGATGGGAGGTTCTCTCGTTTATATGCCTACCACATCAGGTTGCTCATGCACTTTACTAGGGTGCAGATGATGAACCTCCCATTTTCATTTACAGGAACATAGAGAGGATGAACACCTTCATGCAGCATAAGACCCCTCAGTAGCAACTTAACAGTGTCTATCACTTTGCTCTTATCTGGATTTTGGTTGATCATCAGCTGGGTTTGTAGGGCATTGCTTAGGAGGACTTCTGCTCCTGTGACCTCTTCAGCACTTCACAGGTATTATCAAAGGTAGAACATGAGATAGGTGGTCCTTCTCATCGGTATGAGCACCATGAGACCACTACTATGCCAGTATTCATTACATATCAGAGAGGCAGTAGGCACTTGTTTACAACAGCAAAGCGAGTGTTATCTCCACCCGGGGTGGAAGGGGCCTCGCTTCCGGCATCGACAACATAGGTACAGGACAAGGAAAGAGGCCAATGCATGACAAGGGGCTATCAGGTGAACATGAGGTTCAATTCATCCTCATTCAGGGTGATGATGCAGATGTGGAGAGTGCCAAACTTAGGATGACCATCCAGGAGCAGAAAACAGAGATCCAGGACTTGTCACTCAATTTGGAGAGGGCCAAATGGATCATCAGGTATTTGGAGTAGAGGAACAAACTGCTTGAGGACCAGCATGAGATCATGGAGCTACAAAGCATCCATGAGAATCGCCAAGCTGCCTAGCATAGGAGGATCGAGATCACTCCGTTGGAGCAAGAGATTAACAATGACCGTGAGTCTTGGCTCGAGCGTATCAACATCCACCTTGAGAGACTACTGGAGAAGGCCAATAGGGACAAAACCGTACTGAGGCGGATGGTTTATCATTATAGGGCACAGAACATGAGTTCGAAGGCTCAGATAAGGAGCTTGAAGGCAAAACTGAGCAAAACAACAAAGAGGCAAAAGAGGAAAAAAGACCAAGATCGGCTTTGAATCTTGGTTGAAGCCTCTGTGGCCCAGCATAGTACCTCTTAGAGAACCTCCAGCCCAAATTTCAAGAAATTTGGGGCAATTTTGGTCACATGGAAAAATTTTGGTCACAACAGAGGTTTTTTCTCGCGACGCTTAGGATTGGGAACTCCAAATTGCAAATGGCTTGCATTTTTGGATTCATCATGAAAAATCACGACTACTGGTGCATGGACAAGAAATTTGGGCATGATTTGAGTCTCCAGGAGGCCAAAAACACCCAAAAAATGACCTCTCTGCCCCTATTTTGACACACAGGAAGCAGTCTTGGGAGAATGAAGATTTGGAGGGGCAGATGAGTACCAAATTCAGAAATTCCACTTGGGTTGGAAAGTAGACAGACCAAGATTTTTAAAAATCACACTTGGGTACATTTTGGACTCCTGTAGGTACCTCAAAATAGCATCCAAAGTGGCACAGCGCATATAGAATTGGGCGCGTCGCATATAGAGAAAAAGGCCAAATTCACCTCTGTTTCGCGAAATTTCGATTCACAACTTTCTCCAAGTGGGCCCACTCATCTACACTTCCATTTTCTTGGCAACTAAGGCAAATTTTAAAGAGTTTGATTTCTATCAAAGTGGCAAAGGAAGGGAAATGGTCAGCCAAGCCATTTGTCATTTTTGTAACGCTGCACCTATAGCTAATGGTTGGCTTTCCATCTCCATTTTGTAATGATTTGAGAAACTCCCCAACTCTTGGTTGTTCTATTTCCTCATGGCATAGTCTATTTATTGTATGAAAACTATTTGCAAAGGATTGGTTGGTTGTAATTTCTGGGAGACTGTGGGAGAGAAACTCAGTTCTTCATTGTATGTTTTGATAGAGAATTAATGAAAGGCAGCGGCTCTAGTTCATGAGATTTATGTGGTGTGAGTGTAGCAAATGTGTTCTATTTATGTTTCATATGTATTTCGTTATGTTTCATAGTTCATTCATATTCATTTCCAGTGAAATTTTCTAAGTAACATAAGGTAGAATTCATGTTTATTGCTCTGCCCGTGGGAAAGTTTCACATTTTGTGTTCTTCTTCTGTTGAAAAGGATTCCTGTGTTTATGCCCTTTTCACCCTCCTAAATAATCTTTCCATTCTGCATTATTTCAAATTTAATTGCTAGACTTTCCGCCTGTCTTTCCTCACGAAGTAATCTGTGCCTTTGTGTTAAATTCTCTGCTCATTGTTGGTTTTTTGGTCCCATACATCCCAGAAACTCAGTCATTTATCAAAATTTGCCTCTTGTTTCCATATTTATTTACTTACTAGCCTAAGATCAATATTTCACTGTAAGTCATCTCAGAGCATTTCATTTACTTATTTGTTGAGCGTGACTCCTGGAGAGCCCTCTCCTGTTTCTGGTAGGGCTAGCTACCAGACTGAGTGTGGTTTTTGGTTACCCTGAATTTTCCCTTCCTTCAGCCTAAGGTAGATTTATGTGCTAACACGGTTCTCTTCTCTGGAAAAAATTGAGTGCTCCTTGCTCTAGGTTGCTGCAAGTCTTCTCGCCTTCCGCTACCGCTATCTGCATGATAGTAAAGGCCATAAACTCACCATACTTCAACAACTGTACCTCCTCTCCTTCTACTTGCAAACTTTTCCTCTTTCTCATAGGAAATCTTCTTCCCTTTCCCTGCTCTAATACCAAATGATGAAAGGAGAATTTTCGGTAAGTCAAAATCCCTTTCATATCAATTTTTAGATCATGAGGCCTATGGGTTATGGCCTACTTCTCTTTGAGAATATTTCATCTATGATTAGGCCTCAAAACTTGGGACCATTCAACTATCAAAATACATAGGATTACATGGGAAACCCTCGCTCCAAACACATAAGTTGACTTCAAATATTATAAACCTGCATTCATAAATCATTGGGTCCATTCTTGGTCCATCCCCTTTCCACTCTGTTTTCCATTCTCTAATCTCTGATCAACCTGATCTCTGCCGTCTATTATATTCATTGATCCAATAGTTAATTTTCACTCTAAAGTTTCAAATAGTCTGTTGATCCTTCAATGTTGATCAACTCATGCTAGATATGATGGTTGACATTTATTTCAGGTGGAAAAATAGCACGACGATTACTTGCTTGAAAAAGAGGTTTCCTCTCTCCTCTTCATTGTTACGTGTCACTCAGTTAGTGGAATTGGGTGACTACCCTTCAATACCACATACCGCTTATTCTCAACCTGATAAACCATTTCTTGTTGCAAAACTACTTTCCTCATGAATTAACTCCCTCTTTCTTCCACCATGCAATGACTGTTGATCTATCAGATCCAATGGATCTCATGCACTCTCTGACTGTTTCTTGCTTGACTTGATTTCACTTGCTTTTGATGCATTTATGCCTTTCTCAGGTTTTCCTCTGACACACTCCATTTAAAACATGACAGAACAATTAATTCAATATTGTTGGATCACCATCAATCCTACAGTGATCGATGATCGATCAACACACTTACAAACGTGATTTAAGCGATCAAGCATATATATATGCAACATAACTAAAAAGGACATAATACACAAACATGCAGAAGTCCACAGATCACATAATCTATTCACTATACAATATTGAATACAGGCTAAGGCATTTTATCCTTAGAAACAAGTTCCCTCTTGACTACATTTTCACCACTCTGGTTTACACAAGTTCTATTTGTCACTCTATCCCTTGTGTCTCCCTATTGGATCACTGTGAAGGATCAGATCACATCCTCTCCTCAAATCTCTTAACTAATCTCTCTATATGCATACATATGGCAGATTACGTTTAGTTAAGTCCATCAAACTAGCTCTATTATAACAGAAATGTCCCTTGTTTAGCTACAATGGTCCACGTCCTCCTTGCTCTGCTTTGGATTCCTCATTTTATGAAGAGTTCTGAATGCTCGTGCATCAAAAACCATGGAGATCCATGTCGATAGTAAAATAAGATGTGTGTTAGTAGCTCAAGAACACATTCCTTATTAACCATTGTTACCTGATAGAAACCACAGAGACAACACAATATCAGCGTACAAAATCCCCTACCGAAATACAATCATAACTTAGCTAACAAGTCTAAAATATGTTCTTAATTAATAAACTTTCTATTTGGAAATTTTGTTTCTTTAGATTTAAAAAAGACTATTTTTTACAACACTTTATCCAGACAATTATATCATATCATATGTCACATGGTAAAAATCTACAGTACTTAAAGTAAAAAGACAAATTTTGTCAACAAAATAGATTTAGAAAAGAGCTTTGAAAACTATATGTTTGTCATCAAAACTTTAATTAGTTGAACAAAAAACTAGTTAGAGTTTGGAAATCCAAATCATTCATAGGAAATGAACACAACAATAGCCAAAGTCGCTTTCATACAAATAAAGCTAGAGTAACTATTTTCATTCCAGATAACTGAAATTTGGGCAGTGGTCTATCAATTAGAGATTATTTTCAAGGAAAACTCGTCAATACCATCATTTTCTTTTCCATGGTCTGTTGTGTCTCTAGATCAAAATGAAATAGATTGTTATTCTTAAGTTATACCTTTCAAGCGTTGATTTCTGGCTTACCCTTTAAAACACAATTCTACCACTCCATTTGATTTTGATTTTTCAAGAGAATTAGTAGGACCTTCCCATCCTCTATTTTACATCAATAAATAGCCATCCATCAATGATATAAATAATAATAGGTACACAATAAAGGCCAAAGATTCCCTTGTTTTATAACTATGTTCTAGGAATCATCTGACCTTACTGGTGCAAAGAGCTCACCCTGAAAAAATAGCATCCACGTGTAATTTAGAAAAAAAATTTAAATCAAGCTCCAAATAAACCAATCAAAATATGAACATCCTTTTAATGAATAAAATCTCTAAATTAAAATAAAAGTTGCCTAGAATTGAATGCTATATCAACCATGTCAAGTAACTAACATCGGGTGAGAAATACAGGCCATGCATATTGGATTAGCAAAATAATTGATGTGATAAATCTCAAAATCAAACAGATGACCTATAGCTAAGAAATGCAAATAAATGACTTAAAACTAAGACATGAGGTTGTCCTTTCAACCCTGTCGTTAAATAACTCTTCTTTATGTCATAGACCATTAAAATTTTTCTCATACCAGGTGGAAGTGGTATTGTAACATTAACATCTGATAGAGTCTGTGTCCACGACTACTTCTCAAGGTTCACTCCATTACCAACATTTGGGGCTAGATAAGATACATGCAAAAACCATCAACATGAAAATGAAATCTACATCCTTGTTAAAAAATAGGAGGAAAAAAAAATCCACAAATTGAAACAGACTGTAGGTTAACTCATTCCTAAAACACGATTATCCTATCATGAACAATAAAAAAATAAATCAGGAGAAATGTAATTTTTGCCACATCTTGACAATCATTTCCTTTTGCATATTCTATAGGCAATTGATGAAAAATGTTAGCTAAAGCTTGTCAACATCAAGATTATAGTAAAACACAAAGGAATTGCTCCAACACATATAATCCTAAACATAAGTATATATACATATAAGTATTTATTGAGGAAATTGTATTTTGTGAAAATATGGAAGTCAAAGCTTTGAAATAACACAATTTATGGTACCATTGCCCTACGAAGTCCATTCATTCAAGTATTTACGAATTCCATTCAGGAATTTCTTCAAAGTTCAAAGTTAACAAAATTAACATGTAGCCTAAAAAAAATCATATTTAAAAGGAGATAACCCAAAGATGTAGCCACATTTATATATCCTAATTTCGAGACATTGAAATGACACTTTTTAGCATACTATTGTGAATTCACCCCAAAATGCTAGAAAAATATTGATGGTTATTTTTGTTAAAAATGGAAACTAGGGCTAAATTCCACTTTGAATAACTCCTTTGGGGAATATAATTGCTGCAGTGAATTCCTCTTTTTGAGAGGACCAAAATTGATCTAAGGATCGTCAAATGTCGATAAGTAGAAGTGGAATTTTGAATTTTTGTTTCTCTGCTGTAAATTATTTAGATTGGCCTCAACTATATGTCGACTTAAGAAGATCTAAAGTCATGTCCCCTCAACTCCACTGAATTGTATATATATAGGAGCATTATCTCTCATTTGGGACACATCAATCAAAAGAAAAATATATATCTGTGGAAGCAAAGATTAAGGAGGATAAATTCTGGTTATTGTTGGGATTGTTTTGGTTAGGGGTTTGTCATAACATGTCTGAGTTTGGAAGCAGTGCTTAGCTTTGGCTAAGGACAATCTTATATATGGCTTGTGACTTGTTTCGTATGGGAATTATTCCTGTAATTTATCCGCAGCTAGAATACATTCTCACAGCTTGACCGTAGGCCTTGAGTCACTTTCCTAAGAAGCTAAAATACAACAGAAAGTCATTAAACTTATATGATAGTATTTAGGTGCTTGTTGAGGATGACATGGAAACTTAAGAACATGCTAGGAATACTACAGATAATATAGCCCTTGTAAGAACAAAAAGGCTGCATTGTTTACAAAATTCAAGGGCTGGAGCAACATGCTTCAGAAGCCCTAATCCAGAACCACAGAGATAATATGAAATATGACCTTAATTTGCTCATAAGCTAGCTCCTTAAGCTAGTGAAAGGGAGAATCATGTGAAATAAGGAAGGTCATAATAGAAAGGAGTATTTTTGGATCAGTTAACTTAGAAAGTAGTGGATTGTTGTTGCCCTAACCAGACTGATCTTGTACAACAATATTATTTGTCCTCTACAAAAAAACTATGTAGATTACAGGATTGAATGGATCTACAAGAAGTGATCCTAATCTTCATATTGACAAGTTATTTTATATCATTTTACTATATCTCTTTCTCTACAAAACGTTTGATGATAATAATAAGAAGATTTTATCAAGGGTTCCCCATCTTGGTGTTTTTCCTTAGCTTGAGCTATATTCTCGTGTCTTTCTGTCTTATCTTGTCTTATGCATCTATCATTTATGTTAGTTACTATTATATAATGCCTAATGGGATTGGTAAATGGATTAATGGGAATATGGTTGAATGATGTATCTAACCTAAGAAAATAACATGTTAACTGAAAATTAACATGGTATCGGAGCTCAGGTGAGGACAAGTGCAAGTTTAAAGAGATTGCAATCACTAAATAATTTCATTGATACGTCTAGCTGTTTGTGGCAAATCAAGTCAGAGTTCAAATCAGGGTTATTTCTCAAGGCCTTCTTCAAGCCCCAATCAGTAAACATGGGCACCAATCCTAAAGATATTCAACTATCATGGGCAAAATTTGCAAGACAAGAAGGTATGTTCTTGTACTTTATAACAGTCCTAAGCATCAAGTTTATGGTTGTATCATCATCGTAATCTTATGGAAAGATATTTTCTATTATCTGTGGAGGTAAGGTCAATCCTATACAAATATTTGTTTGAAATATTATTCTCATCTCTAGAGGTTTGATCAAGTGCAGGAGATATCTATCTAAGATGTATTAAATACTTCAAATAACAAGTATAGGCTTGCATTCATTTTATCATTACTTTCGAAGTTGTGATTATTTCCTAAGAAGTTATAGTCCTAGACATGGATCAAGAGTACCAAATCCTAGACCACATATTTTAAAAGGGCCTCGGAATATAAAATTCCTCTGTCAAATTCTAAGCATCATCACCATGATCATTGATTAGTATCAACTGTTCATCACCTATTCTCTCTATCAGTGCCTCTATTTTAGGAAGGATATTTCTCTTTGAAGATAGAATTTTTTTGTGATAGGGTTAAGTCGCTATGATGCCTTGCTTGAAGGATCAAATCATCTAACATGTTGCAAGAATAAGGGCAAGGGATTCGGTAAGAGAAAAGTTAAAGAAGGATCATATTGATCTCAAGAGACATATTATGGTTATATTGGAGGTATCCCTAAAACAAGGTTATCGATAATCTGATCATAGGAAGGTTTGATTAGTCAACGCTGGGCACTCGAAGGTCATTTCACATAATCTCTTGGCTTCCTTGAAGGTCATTGTTGTAGTGAAATTATAGTATATTCCTATTGCTGAAAGCTGCAGTAACTATGCAGACTTGGTTATTATTATTTGGAAGGCTCATATATGAGCCCTATGGCATATTTAACTTGCTCGTTGACTAAAGCATGTAACCTTGTCATTAACATAATTTTGTGGCCTCCTTGAGAGAGAATTGATTCATTATACCATTCTACAACTTGCAAGTTGATTGGCTATTAAATTTAGATATATGTGACCATGAAAGTTTAAATAAGTCATCTTTGTCAAGATTCCGACAGAGGTAAACTGTAGCAACAAGACCAAGATGACTCTATCTGATGGAAAACAATAACACAAATGAGATGAAATGAACACAGTCCACATAAAAAGGGTTTTAAAATTTTATTGTTGAATATATTACATTTGTGATAATTATCATCAACACATGTATCTATTTTCCTTTGATAACACTACAATTTGATAACCTAAAAGAAATACAGTTGAAACACAAACAAAAAATATACTACACGTAGAATTGTTTGGCAAGACTCTCATCAGATTTGTAGTCATGCATTTGTGCTTTATTATTGTTACACTTAATATTTCCAAACAAAGGAAAACATGGACAAAGATAAAATTAACTTGGCGAAGTTGACGACTATATTTTTTTTATTAACATCTTCCTTTGACAAGAATATTGGTCGTCTATAGGTCTTTGGGCACTCAACACTAGATGTTAATTGGATGAATGCACAAGTTCAGATTCAGGATACTTCCTTATCTCCCTTAGATACTCAACTGAAAAGAGCTCTCTAGGAAGTTCTAGATGATCAGAAACTCTGATGTGTTCATAGAACTTAAGAGGACAACATATACTCTCTCAAAAGAAGGACTGTAGTTGTAGGAGAACTAAGTTCTGGATAAGGAATTCATTGGTGGTCATTTATCTTATTTAAGAGAAAAGAATAATAGGTTCCACAACATGGAGACCTTACTTCAGAGCATTCATATCAAACTACAACTATTAACATTTTTAATTTGTAGTAAGCAAAGAAAGGTAATTTTACTGATGTCCAACAAATGACAAAAAAATATGCCAATGAAACTAGAATGTACAATCAATAATTACCAATCTGTAGGGGTGTCATGGGCTACCCTGGAATCATAAAGAGAAACTTGTTTAGTTTTGTTAGAGTGCACTTGTGCCAAATTTTTAATTCTAAATTTGGTTGCTCTTTACAGACAACTTCCACACAAGTCTCCCTCACATCCCACTTTTATCAATAATGATACCCACATTTACTGCAAAAGCCACTCGTGGAGTTTTAAGGCCTCCTAGTCATTACAAAAGTTGATTATTAGGATTACTTGTGAAATCCTATGTATTTTTCAAATTCCAATACACCATCTATAATTCTTATGTATTTTAGAAACTCCAATACAAATTCAATATTACTAGGAGTCATCAAGGCCAACAAATATATCTTCAACCATATACATAGTGAAGACATACTTGTATAATAGTGATGAGATGATATAACATAATAATCTTTGGTACAAGTATTTTTTGCTATAAGTTTCTATATGCTAGAAGAAATAGGCCCATAATGTTGTAGTTGAAGATACCACTGGAAAATTTTCCTAGACTAGATATACTATGCTTCAATCTATTGAGAAAAGGGAGATCTATTTCATAATTTCCCTAAAACAATAAAATTGTTTCATGGCTATCCCTAAGGTTCCAATGAAACCTTGAAACCACATGTGACATGGTAAAAAAATCCCTAGAGTAATTGGCAACAATTGTGGCCAAGGTCAATCTATAAGTTCTCTCTGCACAAAACAATTTTTTTGAATAATTGAATAATTTTGTCTAACAATAGTAATATATCCTTTGTACCAAATATATTATTTTTCCCTAACTACTTTCCCATTGAAACGTATTATGGGGCTATCTGATCCACAATACCAAAAGCAACAATAGTGACATGTGAATCCCTTTGGCCTAAAAGCTTTTCCAATCCAAAGTCTCCCACGTTGGCTTCAAAATCTTCATGCAAGTAAAATATTTGTTGCTTTGACATCACAATGAATTATCTTGGGATCACATTGATCATTAACATATAAATAATAAAAGCCCCCTTGCTACTCCAAGTGCTATCTATTTGGTAGTATACTAATCTAGAACTAGTTTCCCCACCAATATGATTTCTTAGATGATAGGTTGCACTTGTAATTCATCTGTACTCTGTTAAGGAAAATCACATAATTCCAAAATAGAATGAAAGCACCACAATCTTATTATCCTTGCTTCATAAATATCATAATGCTATTGTACCTCCTTTTACCTTTGTTTAGTATGTTCATCATCAAGTGACCTTAGATGTTGCCTTAAGACCTATAGTAGTAAGCCTTAGTGGAGGGTAGCAATGCTCTAACATGAATCAAAGTTCTATGAATTCATATGAAAACTCTTAGTTGATTTCTCATTTTCTTCTATATTCAATTCATTTATGAGTGCAATGCCTTTGCTCAATTTTCTCTAGATAGAAAGTGAGGGTGTTTTGTTTGTTAGCTAGGGAATGCCAAGACAAATTTCAATAGTGGGAATACACAATTTGCTCAAATTTCACATCCAACTTTTACCTATCACATCGAGTGTTGAGCTATCTATACATCAACATTGTTTAAAAAGATGAAAAATGTTAAAATTTGGCTTGAACATTGGATGAATTATGTAACAATGTGAACTGCACATTTGGGCAAAGAGAAATTCTACAATCAAACTCTTTTCGAAGAGAACCTAAGCATGATTTTACCATATAAGAAACCATTTCGTCCACATCAATTTCAGACATGTGTTGTCACATGAAACTCAGGAGAAATCCAAAAATGAGTTTGGTTGAGAAATATATGACCATGATGTATTTATTAGAGACAATGAAGCTCCAATGAATGATAAATATGCCAAGAACATAGGCATGAAGAGAAAATTGCATTTTATAGTAAGAAGAGAGCTTGTGACAGATCCTGTATAGATTACAAAGTGATACATTTTTATATCCTTCAAAATAGATGTTCTTGTGGTCTTGCCTCTTCCATGAGTCATTACCTAGATATACATCTGAAGTAGGATGGCCTCATCTGTCTTGAATGTGAAGAATTATTTGAAGTTTATTATCCTCCCTTAATGTTTCCCAAGATTATATCATATATATCCACTTACATTGGAGGGTAGTAAAGAGAACTATAGTACTTTTTGGAATAATGGGAATGTGCCTCTCATATTGATTGTGTAGCATGTGGAGAAAAAAAAAAATCCTTTTGGTGATTCTATGCCATGAAATAAAATTGGAAATGTGTATATATCATTTGGTGATTATGTACACCTGTTTATTCCATCTCTTGCACCTCCTCTAGCAAGCAGCATGAAGGGAAGACATTGAAGTCGACGCTGACATTGATAAAATAAATATAGACACCACTGAATCTATGAGGATCCCTTTGCTAACCACTAAATAAGGAATTATTGAAAATAATATAAAACCATTGTATTGATGCTCGAGGGAAATGCAGGTCATTTCTCAAGTATATTTTCTTTGGAAATGCTTGAAAATAAAACAACTACTTCAACCACTGATAATAGCTTTAGTCCTTGAATTGGTCATTGAGATTATTCCATTTTTAAAGAAATTAATATTGATAAATGATGCTCCTATTTTATTTATTACTAACAAATGCATCATCCTTAAGGGTGTTATGGTTCCATGCATAATGTTGGCTCTAGGTGGCAACCTCACTGGAGGTTCATGTAATTCAAATCTTGGGCTACAAATAACTATAGCCATTATAATTGCTTGATGATTCTTAGTCCCTCTATTTTGTCTTGGAATCATCACTTCAAAATATAAATTATACTATCTAGTTGCCGGTGAAAAAATGATCTGATTTGTTCTAATTCTCTAGAACATAATGCCCTAATCATTTTGATATTTCTCCCAAAGAAAACATTTGACAAGATTCAATTTTCATTATTAGTGATGATAACATATTTTGATGGTTTTGAAAGAGATATATTGTGAGTGAATTGATTTGCAAGAAGTTATAAATGCATCACTTACTGAGATATGCACCATTGAATTGTGTGCTAGAGTATGGGAGCCTTTGATTATATATAGAATTAGTTTGAACTTAACACAACGATTGGATCGACATTGGATCACATCAATCACAACTGCAAGAGTAAAGGTTGCTTGGACCCATTCTAGCATTGTATGGTACACTATTTCAATCAAAGTTATATCACATCCACTCAAACGAAGGAGATCACATCAATTCAGTTGAGCATTGTTTGGCTTTCCATGAAATAGACCTAAGGCCACAATGAGTATACTCCATCTCCTCAAGTGAAGTGACTCACAACTATGTCTGCAAAGGATTGTATCCATTTCTAATAAAAGTTACTTGTAACAATTTCCAACAATATTTTCTCTTGCAGGTTAAATCTAAATAAATATCATTCCTCTAGTGAAAATGGGAAGCCATAGTCAAAGGGCTGAATACCTATGCAAATTTGGTGTGGCAACATATTTACAGGAAAATAAATATTGGAATCATCATTTATACATACAGGTAGCATAAGAAGAAGTATTGAAATTAAACTTGTCCAGTTCAAGGTAGTTGTGACATTTTGGCAAATTATTGACGATAATACCTTGTTCACAATCATGCATGTGAATAATTCATAACCATGGATAGTGTGGTGCCATTTCTATCTCTCTATTGATCTACTAAGGGGCTAATTCAATAGCCAAAATATGTTGAGTTAGTTTCCCATGGAATCAAATCCTAGAGCTACATGTGGAGGATTCATTTCGAAAACAAAGATGCAGCCGAAAATTCAATGACAATTGGGCTCTTGGATATTTAGATCATGCTTAAGCATGACTAATCATGACAAACATTAATTTGGTAGTACTACTCATGTGTATATCAAACACATATATGTCGTCAGTAATCCAAGATACCTCTACCTAGATATGATCCAGAAATTTTAAATAGAAGCATGACAGAAATGTGCCCTGGTCCCTTCTTCTAAATAATATTTTAAATCATGTCAACGTCAAGCATTCCTCTGAGTCCTTTAGTCATTTGCATTAAAGGAATGAAATTTTCAAACTTCATTAAATCTCTTCATTCTCACCTAAAGTTTGATCTTCCTATAGTGGCATGTTTAGTGCTTTGATATTTTACCTTGAATGACTCGTTATATCTACAATCATGTGTTTCTTTCACCCAACCTATTTAAGTTGAGGAAGTGAAAAGGAATCAGAATTAAGATATTATCATTTTCACAGTAGTCATGTTGTCAATCAGTCTCTCTATACAATAACATTATTTTCATACAACAACAAGGTTTAGGGTTTCATCACTATTACCGCTCAGTGGTTACTCATATCTGCCACTATACATCTTGTGAAAAATTCCTAATGATAAATCCTCTTGTGAACCTATTCAATATATACGATTTGTGAGGAACCTCAAAATATCATTCACCACAAGATTAGCTAGCATGATATTATCATTGTCTTAAATGAATGGTTTTCTATCTAGAGGCTCTACTAAGAGTGTGCAGGAGGAGTAGAAAAGCATCAACTATGGTCATGGTGGTAACATCTGTTGTAGTGAATTGTAGCAGTAATTACAAGAGCAGTAATGATGTATGGAAGAACCATTTATATCTACATCTAGCAGCTGGAATAATGAAAGTCTATGTGCACCTTATGATTGACACCCTTGCATACCCTTGGATATCTGTGCATGGCACTTTGGAGCAGTTTCTAGTAACAACCCTTATAAGCATGAATTCATACCTGAATTGTAGAAAATGAATAACAAATCCTATGCCTCGTCAAGCACAATGAGCAAAGAAAATTGTGAGGATCCTGATTAGGTCATTGAACTCTTTAATGGGTTGAGCCTAAAGACTGCTTGAAGAATATGAATGCCTAAGTATGGAAGATCCCTCCTCATCATGGAAGGGATAACTTAATGCATTGGTCACAATCATCTAGCAAAGGAAGATAATGAAACATTTTTAGGGACAATATCATAGTGCCCTGTGAAAAGTCTTCACATAAGAAGCTCATGAAATAAGGCTTCAGAGGGAGCCATAAAATACATAACACTATGACCCAATGATTTGATGTTTGTTGATAAAGTCAGTCTTGGAAGATAATTAAGATTGAAGATGGCTCGATGATAATCCTAATTCTCTGAACATATTCTAGTGGAAATAATGAACGTGATCTAAAAGTGGCACACTAAGAACTACTCTTCTCACTATGATTTCGTCTCTTTATATTGCTGAAGTCATCTAAAGATAATTTGATGTGACATTATGCTCAATGCCTCATTTAATACTCATATTTAAAAGTTGTCATTGTGTTCACTGTTGGAATTCTACATATGAATAGATTGCACCATCTCTGATGATATCTATGCTCTAAAAGCAATTCATATCCTCACATAATACCTTATTCTTTAGATTTATTAACATTGTTAATGAAGGTATGATTGTGTACAAAGGTTAGTGATTCTATATATGTCTTGACTGAACAATTTTTGGGCAACACTTCTACACTGAATACAACTTAAATATTTCCTTTAATGAAATAATGTGATGACTCTTTGAATGCTATGATATCACGGTGGCACGTTACATTTGGTTATAAGTTTGTCTCATGGGTCTAACTTTGGTAAAATTGTAGAAGTAATGATTTATTTCCTGATCTTCATGCATCATCTTTAATACATGACTATAAATATAGATTTTCTAGACATAACACAATCATAACTAAGCAAACATTGTATTCTCTGATGTGTAAAGTCTAAATTTGTGCCAACACTTAGGATATTTGATTCACATGACAACTTTAGATCTATGCTTGGCTAGAATTTTGTGGACATTAGTTTAACATAATCTTGGATCATCTATGAAGATTAACTTGAATGACATCTAGATCATATATATGTTAACTGTGGTATTTTCATGACATCTTCGAGAATTCAAATGCCTAAGTTCATGATCTAGATAATGCACTAGATGTTACATTTTCACCTTATTTGATAACACTCTGGTGTTGCTTTAGACACTGTCAATTTGATTTTGGTTTTGTGCACTTTACACTTGATACATAAATGGGATAAAAGCATGGTAATTGGCACTCAAACATCTTAATAATAAATGTTCTGAAACTGGTATCTTTTGGCTTTCATTGATGCAGAAGAAATATCTCCATAATGCTCAAAACACTATTTCCATCTTTGTTGTAATATACTCTTGAGAATTTTGTTTTCTAAGCACTTCTGGAACATTTTCATTTCCTCCATAGTATCAAACTCATGGTTATATTGGTTTCTCACTGATGCTTCTATTACACTTTTGCTCTGTGACAAAATTTATGCTCCTAGTAACACTATTGAACATACTTTGATTCTTGAACTAAATTATCATTATAAGGATTGTGCAATGGTTTATCTTATCTCTTAATTCTACCATCATAAATTTCGTTCAGCATTAAGTTCGTTTGTGGTGATGATGAAGGGATGACCAATGGTTTTTCATGCACTGATTTAACATATAATCTACCTTGTTTTTTCATGAGTTGATGTTTCTTCATGGTGTAATTGAATATCGATGATGTAATTTGTAGATTAAGGTTTACTTTATTTCCAAGGACGTCAGAAACATCTCACCTACAAATGCATAAGTGGTAGGGAACCATAAGTAAATTTCTAAGTTTCAAGCATACAGATACAGGGATGGATATAGCTATGATATGGAAAATTTTTAGAGCAACTTGGATATAATATGGCTAGGACACAACAAATTTTATACAAACAAATGTATGTGACCATGCAAACAAAAGAGAAATTTTTCAGAATGTCATTCATGAATTTGGAATTAGCACCAAAAATAACAGAACAGAACAATAATTGGAATATCCATAGACTTAAGTCCTCAGTTACTCATAATCCCAACTCCAGACGATTAAAATACTACAACATAGTACATTAATCGACTAAAACATACGCTGATGAACAGTCCCCTGAAATTCAAAAATTCTCTGTCAAATTGAATCATTGGGATAAGAAGGAAGCGCCACTCAGGTGACCTAGAACCAAATGATTACCTTTTACTTTCCCCTGTAGATCCTAGTTAACCAATGAAATGAACAATTTCCCTATTTGCAATTACAATTTACAGATGAGTGGAACATCTAAGATATGGTTGTGGGAATTGTTAAGAGATCAAAATTTCCAAATTTATGGAGGTATGATTGATGATGTGGTTCAAACTATTCATACATATATACAGATCCTTATATAAGGCCTTGATCTAGATGAGGCTAACTATCTATCGAGATATTATCCATCCATAAATAATAAAGTAGAATAGCTCAATTTTTCCAAGGAAAAGCATGCCAACGCAACATGCCAACAAGTGGTTGTAATCCTGATTGGTCAAGATGGATAAAAAGAGACAGTAATAGAATAGTGGGACAATGGATTGATTTAGAATTGGACACCTTTCAGACTATTTAACTCAAAGGTTGAGGAAAAAATGTTTTTACTGAGTCATCTAGCATAGATGTAGTATGGGCAATACATTGACTGTGTAGAGTGTGGGAAATACCTTCTTGTTTATGAATATCTCAACAATGGAACTCCCCATGATATGTTACACTTTAAAAATGATAGTGGTAAGAGATTAACCTAGATCTCTTGTGTGAGTGTTACACTAGGCATTGTTTAGGCTCTAATTTTCCTCCATATATCTCCTGAGAACATAACAATAGAAGGAAACTCACAAAATTTATTGTACAAAAAGAAGGTGTGCTAGGAGCTATAAGATTCTACACCACATGTAACACTCAATTATGGAGGTGTTAGTATTAGCATTACTCTTAGAATTAGCATATTGTTGGCCCAAATGTGAAGTTCGAGGAAATTATTTAAAAGACAATTAGAGGCTGCAACATATAAGCTTAGTTTGGATCAATAGAGGAAGTGTAGAGGATGGGTCTATGCCTCCAAAGAATTGATTTGCATCCACTAAAAAATTCATGTCAAGTAAGCCAAATAGCCTGACTTTCCTCTCGGCAAATTTTGAAGCTACAGGATTTAGGATTAATCTAATTTCTACCTTTCATGTGTTCAGGTTTGACCCTTGGTTTAATCTACAATGAAAGAAAAAGCAATGGATTGAGTGCACAGAGTTTAGGGTCTACCACATCTTCATATGTTAATGCTTATTATTATGATATACAATAGCCATTTATATGTCTAGTGTAAGACTCCTCTAGATATTTCTATCCAACAACAACATTGTTGTGGTAAAATGTGTATTGTGAGAGGTTGCTCCATCAAAAATAACAACCAAAAGGGACCTTACTATGCACACAGATGAAGAATTAAGAAGATTGTTATCTATGAGTGCTAATGTGGAGGTATGGGACAAAATTACAAAAGCATCTAACCTTTTTGTTCAATCAATCAAGATCTAAAAAGGAAAATATGTGATTATATATACATGTGTGATAGTATTCAGAGAAATGCCAACCCAACCCACAAATTTCTTGACATTTTGCTAGAGTTGACCTATAATTGTTCCTGAAGTTAATAAACAGGTAAAATAGGACTGACTTTTCAATACAAAATATAGATTGATAGGAACATGGCCAAATTGTGAAAGTGTAAAAATTGGTATGGTTTAAAGGGATTTATCCTTTGAAAAGTCTTAAATATGGAAATGAAGGTTCAACCTTGTTCTAGAACCCCTTTGGGCATCCATCTTAGGAATTGGTGTAGGATGTAACACTTCAGAATAATATTTGTAGCAGTGATGTCAACACTCGTATGGTGACATGGGGTTGGAGTTGGCCTATCAAAGCTCATTGCTCTACTTTGGAGCTTCTCTAGGGTGATGCCTTAAGATGATTTCGAGTAGAAGGGAATGATTTGATATTTAGTTTGCATTGAAGAAGATTTGGAGGCTAGATACTACAGAAAAACCCCTTGCTCTGAATAGGGAAGCACATGCCACTGAAGAAAGTAACATCAAGTACATAGATTTGAAACTCAAATCACATCACTATTTATTACTCTTTAAAATAGGAAATAACCAAAAATTTCAAACACTACTATTCACTTTTCCTTTAGTCTAGAAGGTACAATGAATCTGGAAAGATGTACAACAATGTCTCAACTTTCTTAACTACTAATCGTAATACACCTTCCTTGCATGGATAGACAAGACAATTAATGTTTTCCTCTATTGAATATGATATGAGATATGAAAACATGCTTCCTTAGTTAAGTCTGATAATTAATAACTAGGGAAGTGCTCCTTTTAACTGTGCATGCAAAAACTAAATAATAAAAAGAGTTTCGCTACTCTTGGTGCCAGAAACGAATCCATTGCCTAAGGTAAGTGATTTTCCCAGAACAAGATATCAAGGACTCGTAAACTTTGTTGCTTCCTTCAAGAGAGGTGTATGCCAAACAGAACTATGCTATCTTGCACTCTCCTCCAAATTCATTCACCTTTAAGAGAAATCTTGTGCCAAGAAAAAGACAAGAGACCAATATCGAATAGAATTCGCTGACCATCCAGAGACCGTTCTACCCAAATAGAGAGATAATAAGGGAATGTCAATTAGGGTGGAATCTTTTACCATCGAAACTGACAAGACATAGAAGGGGTAAAAAAATCACCAGACCTAATGCTCAAGGACAAATTAATTAATCCACACTTGGTGATCCAAAATGAATTCATTCCTTCTTTATTTGTACATTTTATAGAGGGGTTTCATATTCTTAAGTGATTGAGTAAACCTTAATCCAAACCCCAACTTTGGGTTTTTTAAGCCCAATTTCCCCAAAACTTGCCTAACAATGGGTATTTTAGGGTTTTTTCCCCTTTATGGAGGACTATAGCCTACGTGGATGGATAGGATATTACGTTCCATTCGTCCCTAATTTGTAGAGGACATTACATGTCACCTAATAAGAGAAATAGTGCTTTAGTTTAGGAGGTAATAACTAAATGTTTATTTCTTTCCACACAGGACATACATCTTGCAAAAATGATCATGGAGTACAAATACTACAAAAGGCATAAATCTTACTAGCATTGATATAGTCCAAGAATAAAAACCCTTTCACGTGAAACAATGTGAGTACATACTACAAGCACAAATGACAAACTAAAAAAAAATGTACTTATTCAATGAAAGCATGATGAATCCTATTAGCACACTTTAAATTGAATAGCTCTTGAGTTGCAGCGTCACTCAAAATTTCTCGAGTTGGATCATAACTAGTTATTGAACGTTATTTTGGGTCTAATTTGGGGAAAAAGAGGAGCTCTTGGTGACAATGGGATGATCAAGATTTTTAGAAGGGAGCTCTGCTATACATTTCAACATACAAGCTATTCATTCTAGTCGAGGAGATATAGAAAATCCTTTAATAAGGACCTTTCCAAGATCTATTTGGAGGAAAATATGTTTTCAAAGCTTAAACAGAGTTCTAGATTCAAAGAAGAGTAGTCACTTCTTAGAGCAATTATTAATTCCCACGAAATTGGAGCGAATATGACATGTTGACCATTTATTCTTCTATTGGAAAAGTAAGCATTTATGCAAAGTTATTGGCCCTTTGATCCAGTATTTGATGTAAATCTCCTGATTATCAATGTAATAAGAGATGAAGTTTATATTAAGAAAAAGGGAAAAGCATAGGGTTAGTTAATATTTATCTCTAAAAACTCTCAATAGAATCCTAAAATATTTGAAATGACAAAGGTTAGCTCCATGATTATTTTATTCTTTAGAAACTTTGCTAATTTCCATGATTGAAACATGTATTCATGCCTTGAAAGAAGCTCATAAATGCTTTTGATATTGGTTGAAACAAGGAAAATGTGAAAAGTTAGACTCACATAGAGGTATGGAAAAAAAGTATGTGGAGCTTGTTGTCCCAGACTCCACACAAAGAATGGACAAAGGGTGAAAAAAACAA
The DNA here is from genome assembly GCA_000404065.3 of Pinus taeda. NCBI lineage: Eukaryota > Viridiplantae > Streptophyta > Pinopsida > Pinales > Pinaceae > Pinus > Pinus taeda. The sequence goes on from APFE030845917.1 coordinate 99,312, forward strand.
GTCAAAAGGTATGTTATATTTTTTCATGCAAAGGTAGGTGCTAACTCCACACTCTACAGTGAAGGCTTTGTAGCGCAAGTCACACAAAGTTTTGCTTGTAGAACTTTGGATTAAAAGGAGTGGAGCTAGATGCTACATGTCCACTATTACCCCACTTTCTATATGAGATACATGAGATAAAAAGAATGAGATACGAGAGATACAAAGTAGATACTATTGTTATTCAAATTTAATAAAAAATATTACTACGTCTTCCTCGACATAAAACAAACATCTTCCATAAAATATTTTCTCCATGAACCTGATTTAAAATGAATCTCTTCCCTTGACATGGCCAACCACAAATAGAAATGATGTCGATGGGCCAATTTTAGTTTAGAAAATTTACAATTAGTTTCAATTATAAGATCTCTTATTTTTAGTTCAACTTCAATTACAAGCAGTGAAACAAGACTTGTTGATCAGTCGTGATTAATCACGAATCAGAATCTACTTTCTCTCCAAATGATCTAATCTAGATATTTGCGATTCAAACTCACATTGACCAAGTTTGACTCATGGTCAATGTAAGTTTGACTTGCGACTTGCCTATTAAAATAGATTTGTGCGATTGATTCTGATTTATTCGATTTTTGGCCTTGACTCGATGAGCATGAGTTTTTCAAGTTTAGGTATCCCACATTGCTGAAAACTAAACATCGGTCATCCTAAAATTTATTTCTCATTGCTCAGGCTAGAAAATCATACATTGAGACATTTAGTAATCAATCACTACTCACTATTACACAGTCTAGACTCCATATTGAGCAACTGTTAGCATGAGCCTTAGTCCAGACTCCATATCGAGTAGTTGCTAACATGTGCTCTATCCATACTTCATATCAACCTTCGGGTAGTTTCACGTCACCTTCAGCGTGTGTTACCTTTAGGCTTAGCTGCTTCACTATTTAATAATCGAGGTACATTGGCACTTGGCTTGAATAATAGGTATATTACTATATTGAAGTTTCAATGTCGTTTTCAATGGAAAGTTTCAAGTTTCACTGTTCAGCGTATTCCTTTTGTTATGACTTTTCAACCCTATAAATGGGGCTTAAATATATTTTTGAAAATGAAATAAGAAATGGTTTCATACAAACCATTGACGAAGTTATCAAACATTCCTTCCTTAGTCGATGTATTGCCAACTCCAAAGGCTTTAACCATGCATTCACAACTTTGGCTATTTTTGTTCTTCCAAAATTTCATATTGATGTATTGGTTTGGTTGTATTATGCTAAACGAACTTGCAAATTCAATATTACAATGCAATAAATGTTGATAGTATTTCCTTTAGGTAGCATTTCCTCATATATACCTAATTGTGTTTCAAGGTCATAATGATATATTAGGTCGAAATGTGCTTGTGTTTCTAGATAGACTCCTCTTTGATCCTTAACAAAATTCATGAGCCTCGTCATTGGGTAATTATATGGGCCTTAATTAGCCTTAATTCACCTCCTAGCTTAGTCAAACCAACTATTCTCAAAATTTATTGCATAATTTTGATTATATTTTGTTTATGAGATGAGTTAGAGTGGGATATTTTGCTTTGTAGTCTAATGTGCATGTAATGCAGGAATAAACGATAAAAGAAATGAAAAATGCAGGAATAAAGGATAAACGCAAGGAACTGTGGGAAATAACTTGGTCAAAACTCGAATGGGACAAGGGAGAGGAGTTATAGGAGGTAAATCCTCCTCATTTACTACCCCTCCATTCGAATATTTCTCCATCAACTCGGAGTGTAAACAACCAAATCATGAGGACTAAAAGACAGTCAAGCAAGTGAAAGTGACAGAAACCAATTTATCTTGAGTGGGGAGCCAAGCCTCCCTAATGGGAAGGAATTTGTTAGAGACTTCAGATGTATAAGTAGAGAGGCTTAGGACCTCAGTAGGATTCAGATTCTTATTGTAAAACTCTACTTTATTTCTGTGTTGCAAGACTTGTGACAATTTGTTATGTAAACCATGATTTTTATAATAAAGATGAGTATTGTTTTGAGCCAGCACTGATTTAACTCAGAGGGCTCAAGCTCTTGTGTTAGGGCCCAACCCAAGCAACCAAAGCTCCTCTTTTGTTGTACATGTATGCTAGCACAGATTTCTGGCTCCGTTCATTTGCTTAAGTAGCTTCCTGGCTTTCTGTTCATTTTCTTAAGTAGTTGCATTTCCATTACAGTAGTATAACATAGCTTCATGGTTTTCTGTTCATTTACTCAAGTAGTTGCATTCCCATTACAGTAGTGTAGAGTAGATCGGTTGCGCTCTAGTTTACTTCCATTTGTGTTTTTTTCAACTAGTAGGTTAGCTAGGAGAAGAAGATCATCATAAGGTTGTGCACAGGTGTCTCGGCCTCACCTCCTCCTCTCGGACCATGAATTGAGGAAGAAACCCTTCAGCAACCCCAAAAACACAAGTTTCTATTTCTCACATGAGCTTTGGAGTTTTCTTTTTTGATGCAGTTACTTGTTTCATTTCATTATCATCGTTTTCCACTCACTCTTGATCCACCCTCACCCTCACTAGTTTTTTTGTCGTTTTCACCTGAAACCTCATTCGACACGTTCTTCATCCATTGTTTTCTCACTGTCCGATCCACAACAAACCTGGCCAATCACCATCTGATTCATTAGTTACCCAATGGCCATTGCGTAGAAACTCTTCCACTTACTTTATGCACTCTAATATCCACCGTCGATCTGTCTAGCTTGATCCGATAGCTATTGCGTCACCCACTCACCAGGTAGCTTTATAAATCTCCACTGTCAATCTGTCTAGCCTGATCCAACAACTATCACACAATGTCGCACATATTCTTTCACGACCGTTATCCACTTGAGAGCATGCGAGAAAAGTGGTTTTATAATGCTATGTGTTGCTCAGTTAGGCTAAATGTGTAAAATTCAAAAATATAGCTTACAACTTTGAGGGTGTGCGAGAAACTACTTATCGCTTGCAAAAGCTTCTCTATCATTTCTGCATGTTTTTTTCTTGTGATATGATCTTCATTGTTCATCTATCGATTAATCTTGTCCATCCATCCATTCACTTAATTCCTCACGATAATATCTTCGTTGTTCATCTGCTTCGTTACCCTGTTCGTCCATCCATTCACTTATTTCCTTACAATAATACCTATGTCATTCATCTACTTCGTTACCCTATTCATTCACATATTCCATAAATTGTCCATGATAAGATCTCTATCATTCATCATGTTCATTAGCCCTATTCATCCATCTATTCACTTAAGCCCCCGCGAGAAGATCTTTGGCATCCATCTTATGTTTGTTGATCGATCCAATGGTCCCTATGCACCACTGCATCCTTACGTCCTCCTTTCACCAATTTTGATCGTGGACTGCTCTCCTGCCTAAAAATAGATTTAGTTTAGTTCCTTTGCTTACACCTTAATATAGTTTAATACACTTTACCTCTACAACTTAGATAGCAGCATTAAGTTAGTGTTTATTTAGCAATTCTATTTAGCATAGATGTTTAGATGGTTAGTTAGGTTATGGTGTGGTTTAGCATTACATGTTGTTTTCTTCATTACTATAATAGAATAGCTCTCTCTTAGAATAGATTTTCTCTTCTTCAATCAAATAATTAAGCTTCTTCTGACTCTATAGAAGTCTAGCTTGGAACCCCTGGGGTCTCTTACCAGATGAGCAATGACAACAAGTAGGACCTTCACTTTTACTTGTACATATAGCACTGTAACCTCCAAGTTTGTATGAACCCCGAGTTGATAAGTAAATCTGGTAGCCCTGGGAGTTGTGGAATTCTTGTTCCAATACCTAGGCTCATCAATTTTTGGTGCCATTGTCGGGGAGGTGTGAAAGTAGAATGTGATTACTACCTTCTTCTATTTCTATTCTCCAACTTTATTTTCTTCTACTTCTTATTCTCAATTTTCTTCCATTAGTTTATTTCGACAAAAGTAATCTATTAGCTTCCTTTCTTTCAGTTGTCATTATCTGCTTTCCTTTCAATTCAATAAGTAGTTTGTTTGTTAGTGGTTTTCATTCGATCAACAATTTCATTTATGAAAAGTACTTTCTTGCTTAAAAAAGATCTTCCAAAAGTCAACCCAAAAATATTTCCTTTCATGCCTCTTAGGAATAGGGAAAATTTAGGGAAATTCTTGTCAAATAGCCCCAATGCATCCAACAATCAACCTTCTCTCTTCTTCGGTGACTGTGAATTGGAAGACCCTTTAGGTGAGCAACCTTACATATTTGAAGAACCTAAAGGGGAAGAAGAAGAGGAAGAACCCATTCCTACTAAACCAATGGCTGAAAATCGAAATGACAGAGGGAATAGGGAGAGAATTGAGGGTTCCTTCCCCATCATGGAAACCAATTGGGACACTAAGATGAAGAATATAAGCCCCTCTGCTCTACCTCATTTCCATGGCCTGACCACAAAGGACCCTAACACTTTCCTATTTTAGTTTGATGTTATATGCCAAACCTATGACTATACAAATGATGAGAAAAAGTTAAAACTATTTCCATCTACCCTCAAGGATGCAACATTACATTGGTTCATGGGTCTACCTGGAGATATCATCAAAAATTGGGATTAGATGCAACAGGATTTTAACAACAAATATAGGGACTATTGTAGGTCAAAGGATACTAAATAAGAGATTTTCAAGATGACCATAGGCCAGAATGAATCCTTAGAAGACTATCAAGAAAGATTCCATCTCAGTTACAAAAGGGCCAGGTGCACACTTGACCTTGAGTCACTGAAGTTGGTCCTGCTTAGAGGAGTAAGGGAGGATATTCTAGATACCTTACATATGACAGTAGGAGGAGATATCTACCAATTACCCCATGATGATATCAAGACTATCTTTAGAAACCATTCTAGGGCGACCAAGGAAAAGGGTAGGGGTAGTCAACCTATGGTTAGTACAACATCCTCCAACTCATCCATCAAGGGTGAAATTGGAAATATGCTAAAAGATTTCAAAAGTGATATGCTGCAAACCGTTGCCTTGCAATTGGACACCATGAAAATCAAAAGGAAGCAAGAGGAAGCACAAAGAACCTTGGCCATATTTTTTCATACATGCACTAGGAGGCATCATAGAAACGAATTTCCATTGAAATGTATTAAGATTTGCTTAGTCTATGAAGAAAACCACTCCACATACAAGTTCCTTTCTCTACCTAGACTCAAATTTGTATGTCAAGGGGCTGAAGGGGTCCCTGAGTAGCTTTGCTACATCAACCAAAGGAGACCTCCTATGCTATACCATACCAGCAGGGTATGCAAGGGTCATCCCATGCATATTACAACTCTAACCAAAACACAACTATAGCTTCTTGGGGACCCCCTACTCATCCTTCCTGGTCTACACCCCCCCCTTGGTCCTATACATCTCAGTATCATTCCCATTTAGCCAGCCAGTCATTTCAAACTTATGTTCAGCCACAACCTCAGTGGAATATCCCACTATAGGGGTGGAGGCCCCAATTCAAGAATGTTCAAGCTATGTTGCCTCCACCACCTACCCAACCACAACTCCTACACTCTACTCCACCTAAGCAACCTCAGAGGCCTGCCTAGCCAAATTTGAACCTGAACAATAGGCAAGCTCAACAAGTTTATAGTGGAGAGACATCATACCCAGCTTCTGTTGTAGAAATCCAGGATATCAACCTACGATATCGGAGAATTCTCCGTGATAACCAACATCCTTCTCCGCATAGGAATATTGAGGAAGAAAGAGAGGAAAGCAACTTCAAAGTAAATCCACCCTTTCTTATGAGATTAGCCCAACCAGTCCAGCCTACCCGAGAAGAAACTGAACTTTGAGGAGAATTAAAAAATATATGTGTAAAGATCCCCCTTCTCTAGGCAATCAAAGATGTTGCCATTTACAATAAGTTGATTAAGGAGAAGTGCTTCAAGCATCCAAGAAGAAGAAAAAGGGATGACCCTATCATTAATGTCATTGGGCAGTTGTCTAACTCAATGTTGGGGAAAGTAATATGTCCAAAATATTTGCACCCTAGAAACCCTGTAGTAGATGTGCACATCAATGGCACCAATGTCCCACACACTTTGATTGATATTGGGGATGCCATTAATGTCATGACCAAGGACACCATGCTCAAGCGCAACCTCCAAGGGTCATTGAGGAAGACCACAAAAGTTCTGCAACTTGCAGACCATTCCACAGTCACCCCTGAGTGAATTGTGGAGGATGTGATGGTCTCTATTGACTTCTGGGAGTACCCTACAAATTTCCAAGTTCTCCAGCCTAAGGCTAAGCTTACTGGTTACCCTCTCATCCTTGGGAGGCCATGATTGGCCACAACTTATGCTTACATTAGCCGCAGAGCTGGGAATATGGCCATCAAGAATGGGCATATGTCTAAACAATTAGTCCTATACCCTCCTGCTCAACCTACCCTAAAGCATGATTTACCTTTATGGTTGGAGGCGGAGGAAGAAGATGAGGTTTATTCTGCCTAACCTTATGCTTTGGAAGCAACCATAGGAGGAGGATAGTAAGATGAGGATGACTTAATTGAACACCTGCTCCATAGTCTAACTCCTACTTCATTACCATTAGAAGAATAAGTAAGGGAAACCCAAAACAATCATCCAATTGACTTATGCTTGGCCAATTCCAACCCACTCCATGTCAAAACCATAGAATTTGGCCTAGAGAAAACATTGAAAATTAATCCATCTCTTTCTGCTTTAGAAGAGGAAAATTTATGCAACATGTTGAGAGAAAACCTATAAGCCTTCTCTCGGAGTTATAAGGAAATGAAGGGATTACACCCCTTAGTGTGTACTCACCACATATACATCAAAGAAGGTTGCAAGCTAGTCAAGCAACTACAAAGGAGGATGAATCCAACTCTTAAAAACATGGTCAAAGAAGAACTACAAAAAATGCTAGATGCAGGATTCATTTACCCTATCCTAGACAGTGAGTGGGTCTCTCCTTTAGTGTTAGTTCTCAAGAAAAATGGTAAGTGGAGGATTTGTGTTGATTATAGGAAGTTGAACGAAGCCATAAAGAAGGATCATTTTCCCCTACCCTTAATTGACCAAGTGCTAGATGGCCTGGCAAGGAAGAAGTTTTTTTTCTTCCTAGATGGATTTAGTGGGTACAACCAAATCCAAATTTGCCCATAAGACCAAGATAAGACCACATTCACCTGTCCTTGGGGTACTTTTTCATATAGGGTCCTTCCTTTTGGCCTATGCAATGCTCCTGGCACTTTCCAGAGAGAAGTCATGAGTATTTTTGTTGAATTAGTACATGATGGTGTGGAAATCTATATGGATGACTTTACCCCTTATCGTTGTGATTTTCAAGAAGCCCTGACTAACCTAGCCAAAGTATTGCACAAATGCATTGAAATGAACCTGTCTCTCAGTCCAGAAAAATGTGAATTCTTAATGACTAAAGGGACTGTGCTAGGCCATTCAATATCTCAGCAAAGACAGTAGGTAGAACCAAACAAAATAGTGATCATTCAAAGGGTCCCACCTCCACAAAAGCAGAGAGATGTCAGGAGTTTAGGGTTATATGGATACTACCGAAGGTTCATAAAGGACTTCAAAAAGTTGGCCTCTCCTCTGTTTGGGTTTTTGGCCAAAGATTCTGAGTTTTAATGGTCAAAGAGTTATCAAGAGGCCTTAGACATTCTAAAGGGTAAGTTAATCACTGCACCAATCCTTAGAGGCTCAATATAGGCCCTCCCCTTTCATATTCATGTTGATGCCTCACACAAAGCCATAGGAGTAGCCTTAGGTCAGGAAGAGGATAAATTGCCCTATGCCATCTATTTTATTAGTAAGAAATTGTCAAACGCTGAGATAAACTATACTGTGACCGAAAAGGAACTCCTGGCTATTGTGCATTCATTAAACACATTTAGGCATTACATTATAGCCTATCAAACATTTTTACATACTGATCATGTTACAATCAAATATTTAATGAACAAACCAGATGTGAATGCTAGAATTATAAGATGGTTGATTTTATTATAGTAGTTTGATCTAACTATTGTTGATAAGCATGGTAAGGGTTGTTGCAGACTTTCCCTCTAGGATGAATCTGCCTACAGGTGAAGAAGGAATGGTGGATGACTAGTTACGAGATGAGAATTTGTTTGCTATTTCAGTTCTCTCCCCATGGTTTGCTAATATACCAAACTATTTGGTATCAGCACAGTTCCCACCAAACTTTCCCTCCAAAGAAAAGACCAAGATAGTAAGGAAAAGCGACCCTTCACCTGGATTGGGGGCAATCTGTTCAAACTTGGTCCAGATCAAATCTTCAGAAGGTGTGTAAGGGAAGATAGAGTTTTTGACATCCTTCTGACTTGTCATGATGGGTCTTGTGGAGGCCACTTTTCAAAAAATAAGACAACATTCAAAGTGTTGCAAGAAGGTTATTATTGGTCTACTCTTCACGAGGATGTGAAAAAATACATTAGTCAGTGTGATCGGTGCCAGAGGATGGGAAAGCCTACTCCAAGAGATGAAATGCCCCTACAACCTCAAGTGACTTTCGAGCCATTTGAAATATGGGGCATGCACTTCATTGGGCCTATCAACCCCCCTTCAAAGAGAAAATAGTATTTCATTGTGTGCACTGATTATTTGACTAAGTGGGTTTAATTTAGAAATTATGCTCTCTACACATCTTGTAGAGAAAGTGTTGTAGGTTAGCTCGATAATGCACTATACCAAAATAAAAATGTTATAACCTACTTCTACTATCAACTTTGTGGAAGCTTAAAAACTTTGAGCAAGATCAAGCTGAACACATATAACCAAAAGAAGAATCAATACACATGAAACATTGAAAATACTCAGGGGAAAGTCTCAGTTAAAAACCCCACTATCTATATTATCATACAAGGTGGAAATACATCAGAATTACATGAAGGCTCAACTCCCACAAATAGCCAGCTCTCAGTACAATCCTCCTGGATGGTCATAGGCAATAAAATCTTCTTACAAGCCTTCTCCTCTACCCTCTAAGCCTTCTATTTCCTTGTGTTGTTTCTCTTGGGTGATCCTAAGGTTACCAAGTATAACACTGATCACTCACACTGATCTCACACCCTGTAAAACTGCACAATCCTCAAGGAACCTTTGCCTTGACTGCCTGCTTGTGTTTCCTTTATAGGCAAACACATGCAACTGATAATATAATGTCCATGTATTTAATCTCAACTGGGTCTTTCTCAAAATAGACATGCATTAGTTACTAATGAGAGAATTTTCAGTTATATGGAGTACAATAGTTGGATTCATGCATGTATTAACCGACTGAACTCACAATTAGTTCCTCAAACTGTTTGGAACTAATTTAACTAGACATAACTCAGTTCACTGAGCTAACTAATTACAACTCAAATAAAACTCATCCTTATCTCCTTAATTAAGGGATAATTGTTGCATGACCTCACAAAGACTTCTAGCTTGAATTTCTCCAACTAATTAACTCAAGATGAATTAATTGATTATTTTTCAAGCAACTGGTGAGACTAAATTCGAATTTTAATTCAAGGACAAATTAAAATTGGAATATTCTATTTTTAGCATTTCTGTTTTTTTGGCATTTCTATTTTTAGCATTTCTTGTTGCTATTTTCAACACTCCCTCTCAACAATAAAGGGATTATCTGCCACCCGGATCTTGTCTTTATGGAACTCAAATTTACACTTTGACAATTCCTTTGTCAAAATGTCAATGTCTTGCTCCTCTATCGAAATATATTGTAGCAACATGATCCTCCTCACTACACAGTCTCTGAGATGATGATACCAAATGTCAATGTGCTTGGACCTATCATGAAATATTGGATTCTCAGATATTTTGATATAACTTTGATTATCACAATAGATCATAGTTGGATCCATCCTCTGATCAAGCAAACCAACTAGGATTTTCTGCATCTAGATGGCCTCACATGCTACCTGACTTGCAGCCATGTATTCTACCTCTACCAAGCTGAGTGCAACTGACCTGTATTTCATGTTGTACCAAGAAAATACCACTGACCCAAGGTTGAAAATCCCTCCTAACGTTCTCTTCCAATCTGATGGACTCCCAACCCAATCTGCATCAGTGAAACCCTGTATCTTCATTCCCTTTGTCAATCTGTACCATAATCCATACTGAGATGTGCCTCTGACGTATCTCAATACATGCTTTGCCACCTTCCAAAACATCTTCGTATGTTGAGCCATCGCTTGAATCAACTGGTTCACCGCATAGTACAAATCTGGTTGTGTGTTCACTAAGTACATCAATGAACCCACAAGCTCCTTGTACACAGTAGCCTCTACTACTTCTCCTGAAGTAGCATCCTCCCTCCTCCAGTTACCTGCTAAAGGAGTTTTCATGGGCTTGCACTTATCCATGCGAAATCTCATGAGTATCTCATCGGCATACTTGCTTGAGACACAAACAAATCCCCATCCTTCTGCCATACTTCCATGCCAAGGAAGTAATGCATCAGACCCATGTCTTTCATCTCGAATTCTTTTGCAAGGTCCTCCTTGCAAGACATGATCAACTGATTATCACATGTCAATATGAGATCATCAACATAAAGTACAATGATGTGGTACAGGTTTGTATCCACTTCACTCTTTGTGAAGCCCAACTGAGTGAAGTAGTGGTCGATCCTGACGTACCAAGCACGAGATGCTTTCTTCAACCCATACAAAGCTCTCTTGAGTTGACACACATGCGACTCATGATCGAAGGTCTCAAAACCTTCTAGCTACTCTATGTATACCTCTTCCTCAATCTGGCCATTGAGGAATGCAGTCTTCACATCCATCTGATGGATCTTCCAACTCGTATGTGCTGATAGAGCCAATATAGATTTGATAGATGAGTACCTTGCGACAAAAGAAAAATTATCATCAAAGTCAATCCCCTCAACCTGTGAAAAGCCATGGGCAACAAATCTTGCCTTATTCTTCTCCACACTACCATCAACAGCTTGCTTTACCTTGTAAAGCCAACGGGAACTCACAACTGACTTGTTCTCCAGTCTTGGAACCACATCCCAAACACTGTTCCGAACTATGAAGTCATACTCCTCCACCATATCATCAACCCAAATCGACTATTGCACTTCTTCCTCAAAACAAGATGGCTCGGTATCAACACATTCCTCAACAAGGGCCATGGATCCAGTGTACCTCTCAGGTGACCTCCTATATCTACGCTGAGAAGATGGTTCTCCCACATTTTCCCTCTGGAATGCTCTACTTGAGTGGATGTCTCCACTCCTGTAACCTCTATATGTGGCTACTCCGCATCAGCTTGAGGCTCATCCTCCTTAGGAACCAACAGTTCCTCCACAACTTGTAGTTTGAGCTCCCTCTCAAGGGAAACTTGCATGACCTTCTGCTCATCAAACTTGAGATCTCTGTGAACCACTGTTCTTTGACTGGTAGGCAAGTACACTTGATAGTTGTGAGGTGTATCAGTGTACCCCACAAGTATTCCCAACTCAGCTATCGGCTCAAGCTTCTTCCGTGCATCCTTTTTCACATGGAAATATACCAATGAGCCAAAGATCCTGAAGTGACCCACATCTGGTATCATATTGGAGAAAGCTTCCTCTAGTGTTTTCATCCCAAGTATGTGATGCAGGCTTTTATTCTACAAATAGACCATTATGTTGCATGCCTCAGCCAACAAGTGAAGTGGTAGGCCTTGGTCATGTAACATCGCCCGTCCTACCCCTACAATAGTTTTGTTCTTCCTCTCGGCCACCCCATTCTATTATGGGTTATGAGGTGTCGTCAACTCTTGTTTAATTCCTTCCACTACATAGAAGTCCTTAAAATCTTGAGAGACATATTCTCCGCTGTTGTTGCTTCTCAAGGCCTTGATCTTCTTCCGTAATTTTTTCTCAACCAAAGCTTTGAACTTGCAAAACTTTCAGAAGGTTTGATCCTTCTTTTGCATGAAATAAATCCATCATTTACGAGAATAATCATCAATGAAAATCACATAATACCTTTTCTTTGTTGTGGATGCCGTCGAGAGTGGTCCAAACACATCATTATGAACTCGCTCTAAGATTGCTTCTGCTCAACTGTATCAATCATGAAAGGAAGACTTGGCATAATTTCCAAGGTACAACCTTTGCATGTGTCAAATTTCTCAAGTTTACCTTTCAGAAGTCCAGTAGATATATTTTGCATTATCTTCAAGGCCCCATGATGCAAATGGCCCAACCATCTATTCCATAACTCACCAATGTCTGGGCTTTGCACCAATTCTACTTTCGAACTCGTTGCAGCATAGTCATCTACCTCTAGTTTATAGAGATTCTTTACTTGAATCCCGATCCTCTTGGTCTGACCCATGGCTATGTGTCATAGGGATGACTTTCCTTTACTGAAGACAACATCGTAGCCTTTGTCCTCCAACATCTCGACAAATACCAAATTCTTCTTCAGTCCCAGCACATATTTCACATTAGTCAAGGTGATAGGAGCTCCATGCTCCCTCTAAAAATTAACCGTTCCCACTCTTGAAACACTATACCTTCTCTCGTCACCCATCTCTATGTGCATCTTGAGGTCTTTCTCCTCCAACATACTAAATAAATTTTTATCGTGGGCATGTGGAATGAGGCTCCACTTTCAATATACCAAACAAAACCCATCATCGATGATAGTATGCATGCAAAGAGGGTAAAGTCCATTTCGAACTGAGAGGCTAATGGCTCACCTTCTGATCCTTTTGAGGATCCCTTCTTGGACTTCTTTAATGGGTAATTAGTTGCATAATGTCCCATCTTGTGAATTTGGTTTGCACTTGCAACTCTAAACTTTAAACTTCAAATTATTCTCAGTAAACTACTCATAGCTCTAAAAACCTTTTCTCTAATACCATGTAGAAATTCTGCTCTCTACACATCTTGTAGAGAAACTACTATACGTTAACTCGATAATGCAATATACCAAAGCAAAATAATATAACCTACTACTATCAACTTTGCATAAGCTTAAAAACTTTGAGCAAGATCAAGCTGAACACATATAACAAAAAGAAGAATAAGTACACATGAAACACCAAAAAAGCCTCAGCTAAAAACCCCACTATCTATATTATCATACAAGATGGAAATACAATAGAGTTATACAAAGCCTTAGCTCCCATAGCTATCTAGCTCCCAACACAATCCTCCTGGATGCTCACAGGCAACTAAAGCTTATCACAAGCCTTCTCCTTTTCCCTCCAATCCTTCTATTTCCTTGTGTTATTTCTCCCGGGTGATCCTAATGTTACTAAGTGTAACACTGATCACTCACACTCATCTCACACCCTGTAAAACTATGCAATCATCAAGGAACCTTTGCCTTGACTGCATGCTTGTGTTTTCTTTATAGGAAAACACATGCAACTTATAGTACAATGTCCCTGTCTTTAATCTCAACTAGGTCTTTCTTCGAATAGGCATGCATGAGTCACTGATGAGAGAATCTTCAGTTATCTGGAGTACACTAGTTGGATGCATGCATGCATTAACTAACTGAAATCACAATGAGTTCCTAAAACTATTTGGAACTAATTTAACTGGACATAACTCAGTTAACTGAGCTAACTAATTACAACTCAAATACAACTCATCCTTATCTCCTTAATTAAGGGATAATTGTTGCATGACTTCACAAAGACTTCTAGCTTGAATTTCTCCAATTAATTAACTTAAGATGAATTAATTAATTATTTTTCAAGCAACTCATGAAACTAAATTCGAATTTTAATTCACAATTTCAATTCAAGGACAAATTACGATTGGAATATTCTATTTTTGGCATTTGTATTTTTTTGGCATTTCTAATTTTAGCATTTCTTGTTTCTATTTTCAACACTGAAACCAAGGCAATTAAGGTAGCAATAGAAGGGAAGGTGGTTTAGTTTCTAATGGAGAATATATTCTACAAATTTTGGTACCCTAAAGAGCTAGTCACAGACCAAGGCAACCAGTTTGCCTCAAACATAATTGAAGAACTGCTCAGCCATCACAAAATCAAGCATAGGAACTCCACTCATTATCATCCACAAACTAATGGGCAAGTGGAGGTGACCAATAGGGCACTGGAGAACATATTAACCAAGCTAGTGAGCAACAACAGGAAGGATTGAGTAGAGAGACTAGTTGAGGCCACCTGGGCCTATAATACAACATGGAAGACCACCACTGGATTTACACCCTATGAGTTGGTCTATGGGAAAAAGGCTTTGTTATCCATTGAGTTTGAATATAACACATTGAGGATGGCATCCCAACTAGATTTGGATCTTCATCATGCACAGAAAGAATGATTGTTCCATTTGAATGGCTTGGATGAATTCAGAATGCATGCCCCCCTACATACAGAGATAGTTCAGCTCCACAGGAAGATCTAGCATGACAAACATATTAAGGAGAAGAAATTTCAAGAGGGAGACTGGGCATTGTTATATGATTCTAGGTATAAAGACTTCAAGGGCAAGCTAAGCACAAGATGGCTCAGACCTTATGTGGTGGAAAGATGCCATGATAATGGTTCAATGCAAATCAAAACTATAGATGACGAAGCCATTACATTGCTTGTTAATGGACACCAATTGAAAATGTGCACAAGGCCTTTATCAAAACAAGAGTTCATTGACAATATTAATAAGACAGTGATGATGGTGGAGAAAGTTCCAGCTCCTCCCTCATCAAGGCACTGAAAAAGAGAAAAAAGAATAAGGATTGAGGTGAAAACCTCGATGAGGTGCCTAAGTCCCATCTTTGGGTTGAAAACCTAATGAGCCAGCCCAAGGATCAGAAAAAATGAAAAAGAATAAGAAGATCACTGGGTGAAAACCTTCCTTGAGGTGCCTAGGGCAGATATCTAGGGTGAAAACCTATCTGAGGAAACCTAGGTGTTTTTCAAAACAAAAATATAATAATAAAATAAAAGAAAAAGAAAAAAGACATAATTGTTATTTGTAGGTGGGTGATAAAGACAATCAAGGAGAAAAGAGAAGCTCCAAAGGGAACCTTGCCTCACATATATTCATCTCCTCCACTCTGTACTATGCATCCCTCCATTAATTCCATTGTTTTTCACTTCATTGCTTTAATTTAGAATATCAATCGTCAGCTACAAATTCTTCACTAGGATGATACAGGAGCTCCACAGTAGTAGCAACATTAGATCTTCAGTCACAAACACCTGCAAAAGCCAATAAACCATCAACAGGTACTAGAGGAAGAAGGAGAATTACCATGAAGAAAATGAACAACACAACACCTCTGATCCTCGACAAACTACAACATGGAATTGAGACCACAGGTAAGTATCCCACTCACTCACTCATATGCATCATTTTATCAAAATTTGTAAAGGTCACAATGTAGTTGGTTTTTAAGTGAAGGGGTGGCCAGTTAACTTGGCCACCTTCGTTCAGTCATCACACACAAAGCAACATGTCCTCTCACACATGTCTACAGTCAACTCAAAGAATAGAGGAGGAGTAGGACAAGAAGTGGTTAACTATGGATTTAACAACTGTGGGAGCTTATTACAAGGAGTGGGAATGATGGGGTAGTATAAGGGGAAACCAAACATCATATGCATGCATTCATGCATTCCAACTCCTTGAAACTCCCTCACTCAAGTAGCTCTCATAACTCTGGCTACCCACTGGAAGCAAGGATCCATCGTTCTGCAAGAGAATTCATACAAGAATAGTCTATAGGAGTAGTCTACAGGATATAGAGAGGCAATCTACAGGATAGGCAGAGAGGGGCTCAAGAGGGAACATCAAGAGAATTGTCTAATGCCACCATTCTAAATATGCAGGATCTAAAAATCCATCCCCATTTACAAGCAAATGACCTAAGAAGTCCTCTAAAAAGCTAGTGGATTACATACATAGGAAACTCTGTTTTCTCAAGAATTTTCTCATTCCCTCACTCCACATAGCAGAATCCATCCAACTGTTATAGTTAGAGGGCTCACTATAGATCTCACCCCAGATTTCATCAGTAGGGTCACCACACTTCCGCTAGGAATTGCATGGAGAAAAGAAGACAAAGCAAACAGTCAGGTGGCAAAAAGGAAAATTTTTTTAGAAGGTGAAGAACCCATAGAGGATAAAAGTGGAGTAAGGAGGGACAGCCTACCATACCCATGGAGTGACGTAGGCTACCAACTAATCAAATATATCTCATATGATGATAGATACAATGTTTTTTATGGCTACCATTTTAGTATGCTTGAAAAACTAATATTTGAAGTAGAAACACGAGTTCACCAAAGACTCAGCATACCCTATTTCTTGATGCAATCACTCATAGGCTCCATAAACAAATTAAAGGAAGGGAATTCCCAACAGTTAGCTCACCATGTTTTGATCAGAATCGTCATTGAGGATGCCCTCCAAAACCTTAGGATCCCTATAAAATGGTCAGTCTTCAGAGACTTACCAGCAGAGAATGACATCAAAACCCCCATCTATGATGTTAGTCCTTCTGTTAGAGAGGAAGAAGGCATTGAAACAGAAGGGGAAGAACACAATAAGGAGTCACCTAGGGTGTCTCTAGAGGCCCCTAAGAGGGCAGCTATAGGAAAAGGAAAACCAACTATCATGTATGGCCAGCCTCTCCTTGGAGGCCATCTAGTGTAGGATGTTAGCTAAATCCTATGCTCTTTACCTCAGCGAACAATGGTTGCAATTTCATATTAAAACACTAGCACAAAGGGGCACCATGCCATTTCAAGACTGCAAGCAGTTTATTGATCTTTATGATGAAAGTTCACTAGAGGATAGGACCAAAATGGTTGAGTTTTACTTGCACAACATGGCCCTCATAGACATGAATATTTGGGATCCTAATGCACAACTAGGAGATCTACAATTAATGTCTTGGGCATCATCGATGAACCATGGGAAGTCAAGGGCTGCAGAGATGAAAAGAATATTGGCCAAAGAGAAAAATTAACTTTTCATCAGAGATGAACAATCGAATACCATGGCACTAATAAACACCCATAGTCTAATTGAAAATTATCCTCAGCCGGCACCTAGATATCTTGCTACCCAAGAGCAAGCAATTTCACATTTTGAGAATATGTTTAGGCTGCTAAGAGATGATAATATACATTCTTGCTAAAGGAGATGGAAAACAGTAACACACAGCTTGAAGATAAGAGAATATCACTCCCCTCAAAGTTTGAGAGAGTCACTCAATAGGACACCTATGTGTAAGCAATCAATGCAAATTTTGAAGGTCAATTGGGTAAGCCTAAAACTCAGTCCACCACTACTCCTAACAATCCTAGAAGGAAGAAAAGAAGAAGAGGAAAAGAGGTAGAGGGAAGAAGTAGAAAGGAAAGAAGTATTCTATAAACAAGAAGAGAGACAAAAATAGAAGCATGGGATGTCAGAGAGGCTACCAAAGCCATGAAGGACATGGACATTGACTAAGTTTCTCAGAGATGAGAAACACTTTCAGTAGGGGGTGATGATGAGCCTCATCATTGGGTCATTATATGGGCCTTAATTGGCCTTAATTTACCTCCTAGCTTAGTCAAACAAACTGTTCTCACAACTTATTGCATACTTTTTATTATATTGTTTTAATGAGATGAGTTAGAGTTGGATATTTTTCTTGTGGTCTAATGTGCATCTAATGCAAGAATAAAGGATAAAAGCAAGGAAAAATGTAGGAATAAAAAGTAAGAGAAAGGAACTGTGGCAAATACCTTGGTCAAAAATCGGATGGGACAAGGGAGAGGAATTATAGGAGGTAAATCCTCCTCATTTACTACCCCTCCATTCAAATATTCCTCCATCAGCTCAGAGTGCAAATAGCCAAATCATGAGGACTAAAAGATGGCCGAGCAAGTGAAAATGACAGAAACCAGTTTCTCTTGAGTGGGGAGCCAAGCCTCTCTAAAGGGAAGGAATTCACTAGAAACTTCAGATGTATAAGTAGAGAGGCTTAGGGCCTTAGTAGGATTCAAATTCTTATTGTAAAACTCTACTTTATTTCTACTCTACAAGACTTGTGACAGTTTGTTATGTAATCCATGGTTTTTATAATAATGATGAGTTTTGTTTTGAGCCAGCACTGAGTTAACTTAGAGCATTGAAGCTCTTGGGTTAGGGCCCAACCTGAGCAGCCAAAGCTCCTCTTTATTGTACATGTATTTTAGCATAGATTTCTGGTTCCGTTCATTTTCTTAAGTAGTTGCATTCCCATTACAGTAGTGTAGAGTATATCGGTTGTGCTCTAGTTTACATCCATTTATGCTTTTTTTCAATTAGCGGGTTAGCTAGGAGAATACGATCACCATATGTTTGTGTGTAGGTGTCTCGGCCTCACCTCCTCCTCTGGGACCATGACTTGAGTAAGAGACCCTTCAACAACCCCAAAAACACATCTTTCTAGTTCTCTCATGAGATTTGGAGTTTTTTGTTTGATGCACTTACTTGTTTCATTTCATTATCATCCTTTTCCCCTCTCTCTCGGCTCACACTCACCCTCACTGGTTTTTCATGCATCTTTTCCTCACTGTATGATCCACAACAAATCTGACCAATCATTGTCTGATTCATTAGTTTACCCAACAACCATCACATGCGAAGTCTTCCACCTACTTTATGTTCTCTAATCTCCACAATTGATCTGTCTAGCCTGACCCAACAGCTATTGCGTCACCTACTCGCCAACTAGCTTGGAAATATCCACCGTCGATCTATCTAGCCTGACCCAATGGCTATCACGCATCCTCACATGGATTCTTGCACGACCGTTATCCACCTGAGAGAACATGAGAAGAGTGGTTTTCGCATGCTATGTGTCGCTCAGTTAGGCTAATCACTTGAAATTCAGAAATACAACTTACAACTTTGAGGGCGCACAAGAAACTACTTACCGCCTTCGAAACATGCTCCATCATTTCCAGACATTTTCTTCCCATGATACGATCTTCACCGTTCATTTTCTGATTAATCATGTTGGTCCATCCATTCACTTAATTCCTCGTGATAAGATATCCTTCATTCATCTGCTTCGTTACCTTGTTCGTTCACCTATTCCCCAAATCCCCCACGATAAGATCTTTGTCATTCATCCTGTTCATTAACCCTATTCATCCATGTATTCACTTAAGCCATCGCGATAAGATCTCCATCGGCCATATTCTATTTGTTGATTGATCCAATGGTCCTTCTGCACTACTGCATCCTTATGTCCTCCTTTCAACAATTTTGATCTCCAACTGCTCTTCCACTTGAAAACAGATTTAGTTTAGTTCCTTTTCTTACACCTTAGTATAGTTTAATTCTCTTTACCTTTGCAACTTAGATAGTAGCATTAGGTTAGTGTTGATTTAGCAATTGTGTTTAGCATAGCTGTTTAGATGGTTAGTTAGGTTATGGTGTGGTTTAGCATTACATGTTGTTTTCTTTATTACTGCAGCAAAGTAACTCTCTCTTAGAATAGATTTTCTCTTCTTGCATCAAATAATTAAGCTTCTTCTGACCCCATAGAAGTCTATCTTGGAACCCCTGGGGTCTCTTGCTAGATGAGCAGTGACAATAAGTAGGACCTTCACTTTTACTTGTGCATATAGCACTTTCACCTCTGAGTTTGTACGAACCTCGCGTTGATAAGTAAAGCTGGTAACCCCGGGAGTTGTAGCATTCTTGTTGCAATACCTAGTCTCATCAAAAACCTCATATCCTTTAAAACCAACCATTTTTGCGAAGTTATATATCGATTTTTTAATTTTAATTTTGTATTATCTTTTACAGGAGCCAAATTAAATAGAAGGCACAACTCCAAATCTAAGCAGAAGCCACCATTTAAACACAAGTCCAAAACAACAACAATGTCAAGGGAGGACTTTGCTTGGGCTTATTGTGACAAGATTCTTGGAGACCCCAAGCTCCTTTGTAAATTTTGCAAAGAGAAATATAGTGGACGAATTTATAGATTCAAGTACCACCTTGCACAATTACCTGGCCATGATATAGGTCTCTACAAAAACGTTGATGAAAATGTCAAACACCAAGCAACCTTAGCCATTGATATGTTGAGTCAGCATAATGCCAAGAAAGAAAATAAAAAAAATAAATAGGAACTCCTAGAGTTGACAATTTTTCTTTGACTACCCCATTGCCATCTCCCTCTGTTGAATACTCAATGCAGTTCCCAAGTTTCCCACACATGCCTCCAAGTCCAAGTCAAAATCAAGGCCAAATGAATCCTCTTGCATTCAAAATTGGAGGTGGAAATATAAACACTTTTTTTATCCTCACACAAAACCCAGTTCCCAACCTACCTTGGATACCATTGGTTGGAGAAAAATATCCATATGCCATAAGTCCTTATTGGCAAGATATGATTGATGCAATTGTTCTTGTAGGTCCGGTGTTCAAAGCCCCTTCATCAGAGAGACTTAGGACAAATTTTCTTTTAGAAATTGTTGAAGACGCCATGCTTGTGCTATCTTAGTTTCATTCATCATGGGTAGAAGTAGGGTGCCCCATCATGAGTGGTGGATGGATAGATCAGAGGAATAGAACTTTAATAAATTTCCTTGTATCTTTTCCAAGAGGTACAATGTTTCTCAAATCAGTGGATGCCTCAAATAAGGTTAAGAATGCACAACCTGTTTGTGAAATGAAAGAACATGTTGTACAAATTGTGACCGACAATGCAGCTAATTATATGGCTGCTGGTAGACTTTTTGAGATTAGGCACCCCATTATGTTTTGGACCTCTTGTGTTTCCCATTGCATAGATTGAATGCTGAGGACATTGGTAATCTTCATTGGATACATGAGGTTGTGGAGAAGGAAAAATCAATAACCAATTACCTATACAACCACACTATTGTCCTAAACACCATCAGAAAATATGCCGAAGGTAAAGAAATTGTTCGACCTGCAATGACTATATTTGCAACAAATTTCATATCTTTAAAATCTGTGGTTGCGAAAAAGATAAATTTGAAGAGGATGTTCTTGGGACCTGAGTGGATGGCATCTAAACATTCCAAGACCATTGAATGAATTGAAATTGTTGCACTTGTGTTTAATGATAGTTTCTGGAAAGATGTCGTAGTGATTATTGTTGTGATGGAGTCCCTTGTTAGAGTTCTCAAGTACTTCAAGTATTTTAACTTTTTCATGTTTTAAAATTCATTTCAAGCTTATTTTTATTTTCAACGTTTCATATTTATTTAAATTTGAAAGATTGAACTTTTAGGATGGTTGATTGTGACAAACCCAATATGGGTTACATTTATGAGGCAATGGATCTCGCAAAGGAGGTCATTAAAAGAAGATATGGGGATGAGGAGGTGATCCAAATTGGATCCTAGAACACTCTCTAAGTTTTGATGAACTCTTTAAAAATCATGCCGAAGTTTCAAATTATTATAAAGATCAAGCTTATTGGAGGTATCCTTGTAATAGTTGCAATTAGTGATCAGCGCAGAGCAACGAGGATCGTCGGTCAAGCATGTGGACCGTTGGCCCATGGTAACGCATACTATCGTGAATTAGCAAAAACATAGGCCATTTTAAGAAATGGGGTAATCGCATATCGCAGTGCAAACCCCTCAAAGAAGGAAAGGTCGCAAGAACCCAGACTCGAAAAAACATAAAATGCAATGGATATCATTTTGATTCCATCAGAAGCAAGGTCCCACAAAAACCAGTAGAATATATAAGGTGCTTCGAGCGATAAACGATTTCAACCGAGTCCTACCCAACGCCACACAATGGTTTCCATGCCTCCGATGGAAGAGAGAGAAAACTGCTCACATCAGATGGGTAAACGTCATGTGACTTAGCCACCTAATATGAACAATGACCATAGGATTTGGGGCTTCTAGATCAATGGCAAAGATGTGTTCCGATGGATGACCAAATTTGAAGAGGTTAATAGGCAGAGTTGTATAAGATTTGAAGTCTGACATGGATGATGCATTGGAAAAAGGTTGTGTTTCAAGGGAATTCTTGGAGCTAACAGTAAAAATGGTCATTTCGTGTATGTCTAAGAGAACTGAGACTCATCCATTATGCATTAGGTGGCCACCTCCCTGTGAGATATTATATAGTGACTAATTACGTAGGACAGAGGGATCCAAATAGACAGAGGTAGGGGAACCAAATAGCTGAGAAGAAGAAATGAACAGTCGGGAAGCAGATTGGCTTTAAAGCCACAAATTGACGAAGAGAGGAGAAGTAAGACAGAGTAGAGAGAAGAATCTGAGTTGACCTACAGAAGTAAAGGCAGCATCGAGCTAGAGTTAATACAAAGCCAAAGAGACTCAAAGAGTCTGTGTACTCCAGAGGAGGCTTGAGAGGTTCAAGAAAACTCCTCTGTATATGTCTGTCATGTATTGAGTCTCAGATTTGACTCATACTATTATGACCAATAGAGGTCAAGAGTCAGTAAGGAGAGTCTATGTACTCCAGAGACTTGGGGGATCCAAGTACAATCTTGCTGATTTATATCTATGTGTGAGACTCAAATTGAGCTCACTGTTGTAAAAGCTCTACTTCAAAAACATAATAGAGAGGCCACCACTAAAGGCTGGACTAGGAGACGTAGCCCAGGACTATTGGGTGAACTCCTTCTTAAACTTGTTATTTTTATATGTGTTGCCTATTGTGTTTTCTTTAACTGCTTCAGTGTCTTTGTATTTCACAATCTTATCGTTCCGTTGCATAAAATAACATAGGCACATCCATGCACATGAGTCCATAATACCTTATTAATTGTCTTAGATCAATTCCAGATCAAGTGGTATGAGAGCTTCAAGTTGCTAAGGTTAGACAAGCTTGTGCTCGATTGTTTTTGTTGAATGCTAACTAAGACAAAGCTCAAATTAGGAGAAGGAGAGTTGGTTGAAACTAGCCCAAAGATTGGAAGAGTCTATCCTAAGAAGAAAATGTCAGAAGAAAGTCCCTTGGAATCAAACTCCCAGTTCATGGACAGTTTCATGACCATGAAAGCCATGGTAGAAGAGATGTATAGAGAATTTAAGAAAGGTAGAGGTGAATATTCTTCAACCTCCAAACAAGATAAAGGAGTAGAAGAACCTCTTTAAGTTGCCCACCCAGTAGGCAAAGGAAAAGAGGAAAAACCCTCTCCACCATCTCCCCCATCATCACCTTCATCATCATCATCTTCTTCACATAAAGAAATCCCTGAAAAGAAAAAGAGGAAGCCTTCTTTGATTAAATTAGACGTGAAGTTTGATTTTCCAGTTTATGGCAGAGAATTGAATGTAGAAAGACTAGATAACTGGATTAGACAGATTGATGTATATTGTAGAATGCAGAACATCGATTCAGAAAGGAGAAAGGTTTAGCTGGTTAGCCTACACCTTGGAGGCACCACCCTGGTATGGTGGGAAGGCATGACACAAGCTGATTTGAAGAAGCATGGTAAAATTCTTTCTACTTGGAATGAATTTGTTTTTGCAATTAAAAAACAATTCTATCCACTAGCTTATATGCAGCAAGCTATGATGAGTTTGCAAACTGTTCGCCAATTGAAACTCTTTAGACTCACCTGAAACTTTGCTGAAGTATATAGGTGGTCTACATAGTTATTAGAGACATACCATTCTCATGTTTAATCCAACTAGCATAGATGAGGTATCTGTTCAGGCTACACATCTAGAGGCTAGAGGCAAGAATGTGAACCCAGAAGTTGGGGGATCACCAATACCCACCACAAGCAAGAACAAGGAAAAGAGAAAGAAGAAATGGAAAGAGAGGAAGGCAAATGTTGTACAAAAGACCAAACCTTCATGCACTCACTGCAAGAAGGATGGCATGATCATGAACATTGTTGGATTCTGCATCCGGAGCTGAAACCCAAGAATTATGATGGAAAAAAGAAGAAGATTGTTGCAGCTATTCAGAAGGATTTGGGGTAAAACTCAACAAATGAAACAACAATCACATCCACAGGTATAAAAGGTAAAAATTTTGAAGCATCTACTAGCAATTCTGCACAATCTACTAATAATGAAGAAAATGAGAGGAAAAGACATGAGCTTTTTCATATTAGAGTTATTTCCAAGCATCCAAATATTGATACTTTGTTTGATAGTGGCTCACAAGTAAACTTAATTTCTAAAGCAATTGTAACGAAATTGGGGTTACTAATCACACCTCACAAGAAGCCATATCCATTAGGTTGGTTATGTGATAAAGCAAAGCTACAACTAACTAGACAATGTAAACTTAGGTTTTCTTTTGGGTCAGCATTTGTAGATGAGGTTGGGTTAGATATTGTTCCTTTAGATATATGTGGAATTGTTTTAGGAAGTCCTTACTTGTATGATAGAAAAGCCATTTTCTATAGAGCTGAAAACAAGTATCAACTTGTTAAAGATGAAATTGAATATGTTGGAAGACCTCATAAACTCAAGAATAATTATACTCTCATAAACTCAGGGCAGATGAAAAGAATTGTAAATTTATGCAAACAATTCTCACTAATGGTTGTAAAGGAAAAGAAACTTGATAAAACCAATGTATTTGAAGGCTGTAATGCTAAATAGCATGCTGATTTAGAAAAAATTGTTTCAGAATATGATATACTATTTCAAGAACCTAAAGGTCTGCCACCCAAAAAGGAAATAGTACATGATATTAATTTGCGCCAAGATGCTCCATTGCCTAACATCAGAATGTATAGGTTGTCCGCTTTAGAGAATGCAGAAATCAAGAAGCAGGTATAGTAACTACTCAAGAAAGGGTTCATAAGACATAGTATATTTCCATGTGGGTCTCCAATTGTCTTGGTGAGAAAGAAAGATGGCTCATGGAGAATGTGCATTGATTACCGAGCAATGAATAAGATAATGATAAAAAATTGTTATCCCCTTCCTCACATAGATGATTTATTAGATCAGTTGAAAGAAGGTGTTTACTTTTCCAAGTTGGACTTGCATAGTGGCTACCATCAGGCCAGAGTTGCGTAGCAAGATGCATGGAAGACTGCTTTCAAAACAAGGT
The DNA here is from genome assembly GCA_000404065.3 of Pinus taeda. Taxonomy (NCBI): domain Eukaryota; kingdom Viridiplantae; phylum Streptophyta; class Pinopsida; order Pinales; family Pinaceae; genus Pinus; species Pinus taeda. The sequence goes on from APFE030845917.1 coordinate 124,424, forward strand.
AGAGGTTGTATGAGTGGTTAGTTATGCCTTTTGGCTTAACTAATGCTCCTACTACTTTCATGAGAATAATGATTGATGTACTCAGGCCTTTTATTGATGATTTTGTCATTGTATATCTAGATGACATTCTTGTATTCATTAAAACATGGGAAGAACATTTGAAGCATGTAAAGCAGACTCTAGATGTTTTGAAAAGAGAAAATTTTTCTATTAAGCTATCAAAATGTGAATTTGGAAAAACATCTTTGACTTATTTAGGTCATATTTTAGGGGGTGGTGAATTGAAGATAGATCCCTCTAAGATTGCAATCATTGTAAGCTGGCCTAAACCCAAATATGCTACAGAAGTTAGAAGCTTCCTAGGAGCAACACCATATTGGAGAAAGTTTATTGCTAACTTTTCCTTGATTGCAACTCCCTTACATGCTTTAACAGGATTGAACAAGGTGTTTCAGTGGGGAGGCAAACAACAGAAAGCCTTTGACACCTTAAAAGAAAAGATTAGTATAGCACCAATACTAGCACTGCCCAATCTTCAAGGACACTTTGAGATTGAAACGGATGCCAGTGACTATGCCATGGGAGCAGTGTTGATGTAGCACAGTAAACCCATATATTATCATTCTGAGACTTCTAATTCTACAGTAGTTTATTATCACACATATGATAAAGAATTGTATGCATTAGTACATAGTGTGAAAAAGTGGAAACATTATTTAATGGACAAGGAGATAGTTATACATACTGATCATCAACCACTTCAATATTTATACTCACAAACTAAGTTGCAGCAATCAAGACACTATAGGTGGATTGGTTTTCTACAACAGTTTCATCTTGTCATTAGATATAAAAGTGCATGCACAATAAAGTTGCATATATGTTGTCTAGACCAATCATAAATGCATATACTATACTTAAAGATAATTCAATATTGCTGAGAGCTATATTGAAAAATATCCTCGAGATATAGATTTTAAAGATGTATATGCAACTTTAAGTCATGGCAAACAAGTAGAAGAATTGGATTATCATGTTAAGGACAAACTCTTGTATCATTTTGGAAAGTTATGCATTCCTCAAACTGAAAGAGTAAAGATAATTCTAGAAGCACACACTTCTCTAATATCAGGTCATTTTGATGTAAGTAAAATAGTTGCACAACTGCAAAGATTTTGTTATTGGCCAAAAAATGAATGAAACGGTTTCTAGATATGTAAGAGGGTGTACCATGTGTGCTAAAAGCAAGCCCAATAATAGAAAACTAGGCTTCTACACTCCACTACCAATTCCTTCTCATCCTTGGGAAAGTGTTTCCATGGACTTTGTTGGGGGACTGCCTAAATCTAGAAAAGGTCATGACTATTTGTAAGTTATCATGGATCAGTTCAGAAAAATGTGTATTTTAATACCTTGTAACAAACAAATTACAACTGAAAAAGCAACCAATTTGTTCTTTTAGCATGTATGGGTTCATTTTGGATTACCCACTTCCATTGTATCTGACTGCAATTCCTGATTTGTTGGGAAGTTTTGGTCAAGTATGTGGGAATTGATGGATAACAGACTGAAGAAGAGCACAATATTTCATCCACAAAGAGATGGCCAAACAAAGGTGGTCAATAGGATAGTGATCTAGCTACTTAGAGGATATTGTAGCAAGCATCCCAAGCTTTCAGATGAACATTTTTGTTATGTGCAACATGCTTACAACCAGGCTAAACATTCTTCTACATAGAGATCTCCTTTTGAGACTTGTTTTGGTTTCACACCAACGTATTGCTTGGATTTTGTCTTTGGTAAAGACATAGCGGTTTATGGACATAGTGACTTGGACAAGGCAACCAAGTTCATTGAACAAATCCAAGAGATTCACCAGGCAGTACAGGAACAATTGGAAAAGAGCCAACCCAAGTACAAGGCAAGGCATGATAAGCATCAAATTGAGCATAGTTTCCATGTTGGTGATCAAGTCTGGTTGTATATTAGCAAAGACATAATGCAAGGTGAAGGTAAGAAGTTGAAGCTAATAAGGTATGGACCTTTCAAGATACTTGAGAAAATCAGTGAAAATGATTTTCTCCTTGATTTAACAGCTGACATGCACATCTATTTAGTAGTTAATGCAAAAATTTTGAGACTATTTGAACCTTCATTGATTGATGATCCAGAAGAGTAGAGTCAATTTCCTTCTATTGATGATATGTTGCCTAAATATCTCAATGAATTGTAGGAAGATATAGTTCTGGACAGGAAGGTGAGAACTATGTGTAGAAGGGATGTTGAGTACCTCAGGATTGGACTCAAAGGTTCAAAACCAAGTAGTGCGAGGTGGATAGAAATTGGGCAAGCGAGGAATCTATATCCTCACTTGATTGATACTTAAAATCCAACTTTTGGTGGTCCAAAATCCTTTTTCAATGGGTAGGTCACGATCCAAATTGGATCCTAGAACACCCTCTAAGTTTCATGAACTATTTAAAAATCATGCCAAAGTTTGAAAGTCTTATAAAGATCAAGCTTATTGGAAGTATCCTCCTAACAGTTGCAATTGGTGATCAGCACTGAGCAACAAGGACCGTCGGTCAAGTGCGTAGACTATCGGCCCATGGCAATACGTGCTATCGCAAATTAGCAAAAACAGAGGTCATTTTGAAAAACATGGATAGTTTCCGATATGCAATTAGTTACAAGTCGCTAATCGCATATCGCAGGGCAAACCCTCAAGGAAGGAAAGGCCGCAAGCACCCAGACCCAGAAAATCAGAAAATGCAACGGATATCGTTCTAATTCCCTCAGAAGTGGGGTCCCACAAAAACCAGCAGAATATTGGAGGGGCTTCAAGCGGTAAGCGGTTTCAACTAAGTCTTGCCCGATGCCACACAATGGTTGCCACACATCTGGTGGAAGAGAGAGAAATCCACTCACATCGGATTGGTAAACATCATGCGACTTAGCCGCCTGATATGAATGATGACTGTAGGATCTGGCACCCCGAGATCAATAGTGGAGATGCATTCCGATGGATGACCAAATTTGATGAGGTTAGCAGGCAGAGTTGTATAAGATTTGAAGTCCGATATGGACGATGTGTTGGTAGAAGGTTGTGTTTTGCAGGCATTCTTGCAGCTAACGGTAAAAACAATTGTTTTGAGTATGTCCAAGAGAATTGACACTCATCTGTTATGAACTAGTTGGCCACCTTCCTTTGAGGCATTATACATTGACTAATTATGTAGGACAGAGGGATTCAAACGGACAGAGTTAGGGGAACGAGAAAGCTGGGAAGCAAAAATGAACAGTCGAGAAGCAGATTGGCTTTAAAGCCACAAACTGAAAGAGAGAGGAGAAGTAAGACAGAGCAGAGAAAAGAAGCTAAGCTAACCCACAGAAGAAAAGGTAGCATCGAGCCAGAGTTAAGATAGAGCCAGAGAGAGTCAGAGAGTCTGTGTACTCCAGAGAAGGCTTGAGAGGTTCAAACGAACTGCTCTGTATATGCATGTCATGTATTGAGTCTCAGATTGGAATCATACTATTGTGACCAATAGAGGTCAAGAGTCAGTAAGAAGAGTCTGTGTACTCCAGAGACTTGGGGGATCCAAGTACAGTCTTGTTGATTTATATCTGTGTGTGAGACTCAAATTGAGCTCATTGTCGTAAAAACTCTTCTTTGAAAACATAATAGAGAGGCCACCACTGAAGGGTGGACTAGGAGACGTAGCCCAAGAGTATTTGGTGAACTCCTTATTAAACTTGTGTTTATATGTGTTGCCTGTTGTGTTTTCTTTAACTACTTCAGTGTCTGTGTATTTCACAATATTATCAATCGATTGCATAAAATAACATAGGCACATCCATGCACATGAGTCTATAATACCTTATTAATTGTCTTAGATCAATTCCAGATTAGGAGGTAAAGTATATGCCTCTTTGGGACATTATTGATGTACATTGGGATAGGAAATTGCATTACCCCTTACATGCTATTGGGTACTTCTTAAACCCACAATATTTTTATGATAAGAGAAAATTTAATGAGGATGGGGAGGTTTGCAAAGGACTTATAACATGCATGGAAAGGTTCTTCCCTGATCCATAATTTCAAAGTCGTGTCTTTCCCAACTACAGGATTATAGAGCGTAGCTAAATTATTTTCCTATACTAGTGCTATACGAGAAAGGTCTAAGATGTTTCCAGGTACCCTTTGAGGCTTGAAGGCTTCATCAATTCATTAAATTTATTTAAACTTTATTTTTTATGTTAAATGTTTTATTAAATTTTGTTGTCTTTTTAAGTTTTTACTATTTATTATTTAGTACGTCTACTCACGAACCCTTGCCACTTGCTAGGTCTTTGGTGGAAAACTTTGGTAGTGATACACCATATTTAAAGAGATTCATCATTCAAATCTTAAACCAAGTATGCAGTGCTTGAAGTTTTGAGTGCAACTAGATCATGTTTGAGAACATATATTCTAATAAGCGCAACTAATTGACACAAAAGTGCTGAAATGACCTTGTATTTTTCCATTACAATCTATGACTTCGCAACAAGCAAATACTAGGTGAGAGGTTGAATTTGAAGGTTTCATAATTTGATTCGCACTTTAAAGTTTAAACTTTAAAGTTCAAAGTCAAAATTTATTTCCCATTTCAATGTCTCATGATAATGACAGGTTTGGATCATTCACCAATAGACCTTGAAGAGATAGATTTGCAAACTACAAATGCAATAGATTGGGTCCAATTAGAGGAGGCTCCTCCTTTAAACCTACATGACTTGAAGAACTTTCAGATTCAAGCAAGCGAAGGAGTGGGAGGAATCGCTTCTAATTCTCACTCGTAAGAGTGTTAGACTCTTAGTTACTAATTTTTTTCTAATTAGTATGCAGTTTTTTGTAAACTTTTAGAAGCAATTGCTTATATTTCTATGTAGTCACTGGTTACGAGTCATGACTCAATACTTTGGATCATGTTTGGACTAATAACATATATGAGATACATATTCGTTCATGATTTTTGGTCATCTATTGATATTATGCATTGTTTGGACATGGCTTTACTAAATATTAATGAAAAATGTTTTTTTTTTTAAATTCAATATATGTGTATATTTTTAGTTATTGAATTCACTGATTTTTTCTCGATTTTTTCCCGATTTTTCCCCAATCTGATTAAAACTCTTCACTCTTTTCCCTCGATGATTTATTGTCTATTCCAAGTTTGGTAACATTGGTTACAAGTTTCATTCTTCACTTATGAGTTATAACAACAATAGTTTCTAGTCATTTTATTGGCAATTATGAGGCCTCGCTCATAACAGTTGCATTCATATTAGATTCCAGTCATAAAATTCAGCTTTCTATTTGTGTTCTAAAGATAATTCTCCTTTTGAAAAGGGATTTAGAGGCCTTCCAAAAATCAACAAGGAAAAATAAAATTCAAATAGTTATGCCAAGCCCCCTTAATGATGCCCCAAGGAGTGAAGATATGGTCATGCCTGGTATTCCCATCACAAACCTACCTATCCTCTAGCTTTGAGGTTCTTCCTCTCAAGTTAGTCTGAATGCTACATGTTAATAACTATATCATAAAGCATGGAAAAAGTGTGCCCAATCATAATGGTCCTCTCATTATGTTTGTTTGGACTATGAATTGTTCTGCAATTGAAAATGTGTATGATATGATGGGACATTGAAGAAGAAAAAACAAAACAAGCAACATAATTAAACAAATTGGAAATGTATGAGTCTAAATAATCAATACCATATTTGAGGAACTCTACTAAAAGCCTTGCTCATATACAGCTTTTCTAGTGCTTGCAATCCTGATTGCTCTCTTAATGAGTCTAGGGGAAAATAAGTAACAAGATGAGGGAGCAGAGAGGGTATGCACTATGGGCTATCTATGTAAATTATAAAGGGAAGTGGCATGAGAGAACAGGGAATGATGATTAATGTTTGGCAGGAGGGCACACCAAAAGGAATATAGATGGCTATGTGGAGCTGTACCCATCCGTGTAATGCAAACATGTTAACAAAGGTTTTAGTATCTTGGCCAAGGACCTTAAAGTAAAAAAAATATGGAATATTGCTAATAAGATAAGCTAAAGATAATTTGCCATAATGTTAGTGGCCTACAACTCCATTTGTTATAGACATATTTGGGAACTACAACCCTAATCATATATGTCCATAAACCAAGGGCTTCTGAGTCCCTAAAAGTGTTGTTTCACACCCTAAAGGAACAAGGTCAACTGATTACATCATCTCCCAGAAGTTCTCCATGGAAAACTGCTCAGAACTAGTCAAAACTAGACCATACAGACTACTGAGTGCTAAGGGTGTGATGCATCTCATCAGCCACATGGAAAAAGTGCGATGCATACTGAAAAACCGTTCTGTAGGGTGCAATGGGCGAGAGTAGACAAATGGCAAAGACAATTTGCAAGGTGGATGACAATGCAATATTCCAAAAACTTGTCCTATGACACTTGCCTCTCTGAATTTTCCCAGGGATGAGTAAGAGATCATGAATCTCCAAGTGGAACCAAGAACTATTAGAGAGAGGATACTAATCAAAATCCCAAAAGCTGACTCACCCCCCTACAAAAATCTATATATGGATCCCTCATCCCAGAGATCCAGAGGCTCGAATTTTGTATTGTGTAAGGAAGTGTTGTTAGTTTCTTGGCGGAACATCATAGTGTTGGGTGATCTAAGATTTTCATGAGCTGAAGAAGGGCTTTCATGCTGGGAGGATGATGCTAGGTCAGATTAATGGGTTGTAATCCTCTCTTCTACTCTTTCTATCAATAAAGCTATTCGATTTTCCTCCACATTATTGTATGTTTGAGTTGATATATGCATTTGTGTGGTCAATATATATCTCGTCCTATATTGTTTATGATCATAGATCTTTGTGCTTTGTTGGTATCATGTTGCTTTGACTTTATAGGTGCTCTTTGAAGCGGGGTAAGCAAGGAAGGAGTGGCAAATATCTGTCAGAGGGGAGAGGAAACAAGCAAGGAGCCGAGCGAAAGACTAAGGTCGGTACTCTCTGCTTCTCTCTTATCTACTTCTCATAAAGGAAAATGAAAGTAACTTTAGTTTGTTTGTTTCTAAGATAGCTACCCCTCTTAGTGGGACTTGAAGCTCTCAATGGAAACTAGATTTCCCGATAACAAAATGGTGACCCCCATTGGGGAGCGAATATCTTGTTTGCTTGTCTATATTTGTTTTCTTTATAAACTATAGATGGAGCCTGAAGTTAAGCTAGCTAGCCTTCAAACTGCATCTGTTATGCAAGTGCAAAGTAGATCAATGCTGCTTCAATAAATCTCTGGGTCTTGTTTATAAACTAAACAATTTATTTGCAAACATCCTAATTTCCCTCGTGGTGGCTTAAGTAACCTCATTAGATCAGCCCGTATGATTTTCATTTACTGACTATCATTACCTTGGCCTAAATCTCTAAGCTAAGCTTCAAACTGTGACCAAAAACCAAGTTGAAGTCTCGTCCCTGGACCACCACACCATCTCCTCTTGGCAATCTAGATGCATCGCACCTCCCGTGTGTAGTAGGTGAAATGCATCCTTGTTTCCCTGTGTTACAGGTGTGATGATCAGATAAGATTGTTTCTGCCTCCAGATTTTGGTTTTTTCTTCACTCTCTTTAGCTTTATTCAGGAGTTTTATTGTCTGTGATTAGTATACCACTATAGAAAATCCCTTCCTTTGCATCATTCAGCCTCCATTGTACAAAAATTGTGAATGATTTTATGTATTTTTCACCATTTACAGTTGTCATTTACATAAAAGTAGCTTAATCAAACTGTCATCTTTTGATTTGGAAGTGTCACAAGTGTCATTTTTAGTCAAAGAAAAGAATCCTACTCTTTTTTATGGTCGATTACACTGTTACTCTTGTATTTGATTTGAATTAATAGTATTTCAAGTGTCAAAAGCAGTTTCCAATTCAAAATCGCAAAGTGTCGTCATAATCTTCCTTTTATCTTTTGAAGAGAAAATTGTTAGTACTGTCGCTTTGAAAAGATAATTCAGATTTGTACTTAGCATTCTTTTTGTCATTCACATATTAAGAAAGCAGAAAACAAATACATGCATGTGCATTTGCATTTAGACTGCTTGTTGATTTTGGTTTAGGACAGTGCACCTAGTGTGTGCTCTCTAGTCTATCTTGAAAGAATCTCGCTTCTCTTTCCTTAGTAGCTAGGATTTTCATTGCAAAAAGAAGAATAAACGGTTGTTTATCATCTAAGATTGCATTTTAGGAATTGTATATCTACATCACGTGGTGAACCTTAGAGGTAAACTTCTTAAGAAAGATCAACTGTAAAATAAATTCAATGAACATAAAAATTCTTTGGAACCTAATGCACAACATTTAGAAGTCTAGGCTAGAGATGTATTCCAGCGTCATAAAGCCTGGTAACTATCGCTTTCATCATAGGTTGGGTGATTCCTCCTCTTTGAGACGACAAGTGTGAGTACGGACTTGTTCTCCCATGTACCATCGAGTATATATTGGGAGACCACAATAGGCTATATCCTTTATCCTTAGGAAGCTGTGTATACCACCCTATCAATCATAATGCACTAAACACAACATTCAGGAAGATTGACTGTCATACTGTAAAAAGTATTCTGCAGTTTTGCAATTGGTTTGGTAATCCCTCTGTCTAGATTTCTAGAGTAATCTCTTTTGTTCCTTTTCAGATTTCTTAAAGGAAAAGGTCCATCTGAGCACTTGTCACTTCAGGCTCATTAAAAATCAAAGGCAACTAGAGTCATCTTTAGCTTTTTCTCAACTCTTAAAAATTGAAAAAGAAATTTGTGTCAAAGCGTCATAAAATTTATTTTAATCGGAATAACGTCATTGTTCCCTCATTGGTCTTAGGTTAAGAAATGGAGTCAACCAACCAAGGATTTCCGCTTGGGGGAAATACTAGTCCTTTCTCCTCTTGGGGAGATGTTGGTGCACCTCATATAGCCACATTGTCCCTTCCAGGACTGACAATCGGCTTGCCAATATGGCTCTTCTTGACCTCTATCATTTAAAGCAATGTGATTCCTGAATAATAAAGTCAACAACTAGATGATGTTAGAGTTACCCCCCAACCTTTTACTTCATTTGTTTCTCCCTCTCCTTCTTCCTCTTTGCTTAATGAAACTAAAAACCAAGTAACTGAGAAGAAGAAGAAAGGGAAGGATAAGAAGAAGAAGGAGCCAAATGCAGAAAGGGGCAACCATACATCATCTAGCGAAAGTCCACACACTACACCGTCCAAACCTAAATCTCCATGTGTCCTTTGCAAAGGGGACTGGTCACTATCATCGAGATTGTCCTTACATCCCACAGATCTTAAGGGATTGGTCTCCCCACTTGCACAATCTGGTGTCCTCAACCTTTGATGATCATGTTGAAAGTACACCGTCAATTAGTGAAAACGAAGTCTCTCGACAGAAAGGAAAATATAAATTTCCTTGTAGACTGTGTGAAGATGATCATGTTGTCCACCATTGTCCCTTCCTAGACGAAGCTAAAAGAGTCTTGGATAACCGTCCTGCTTCACCGCTACGGCTTCCTCCTGGATACAAGAAACTCTTGCCGAGTCCATCGCTAGTTGAAGATCTGACTGACACACCTTTGTGGTCGGTCAAAGCATCTATCATTGAGGATAAACCATCTGAGTCCACACTAGACCAAAGTCAACAAGTCGAGATGGCAGTCGACCCAGTCTTGTCTTCGAAAGGTCCATCTTCAGATGATACAGTCAACAAAGAGAATGAGAACAACACCGTTCAAATCCTCTTTGTAAGCACAGACTCTGATGAACATGGGGAAATCTACCCATTCCTTTACCGTAGGAAGGAAGTTCGTCAAAGTCATATTCGACTGTTTATTCGGTCCCACCTCCAAGCAACCTAGTCATTTCCTTCGATTGGAATCTACTAGGCAAACCCCGTCTACCATCTAATGTACCATTCCAAATCATTGTACAAGCTTACAGAATGGTCATGGTTGGTACTATCATAGATGAAGGGGCTTCTATGAGTATCCTTTCCTCAACTGCTTGGAAAGCGCTTGGTTCGCCATCGCTTCTACCTGAGATGTGAAATCTGACAATATTCAACAGAGGAACCAGTCAACTGTTAGGGATCCTTCTGAATTTACCTATAATTTTCAGAGGGAAAATCATTTATCTGAATGTAATGGTAGTCCAAGGACCTTTATATTATAATCTACTCCTTGGACATGACTACATTTATAGCATGGGAGCCATTGTCTCCTCACTCTTTAGAGTAGTGTGTTTTCCACATGAAGGCAGAATGGTCTAGTTCATAGACCATATTTCATTCCCCGGCTCACACATAGATAATAGTCAAATGCCATCCCTAACTGGTATTTTCACACAAGGAATGTCTCATCAATCTCCAGTCCTTCCACCTGATGAGTGCGAGTGATACGGTGATTGTGATTGAAACCCAGGGGGCATGCACCCTAGTCTGCTTCGGCAGGAAAACCCTAGTTATAAGGTGGGTTTCTGCGGAGGAATATGACTAGTCTGACACACCCATCCATTTAGGAAAATGGGATTAGACTGGAATAAGATACCTCCATCAGAAGTTAGGCCTTTCCCGATAGAACAAATTTTTTGTCTGCAAATTGAAGGGTAACTTGGAAGCTCTACTTCATTATACCTGGGGGCATGCAAACCTTTTCGCATGAAAGTGAAAAGCGACCATTTATTTTCTTAGTTTGTAGATTCTTAACCCTTTAAACTTGTAGGATTGGCTGTTCCTAGCTTACATAAAGAAAGGATCTGGAGCAAAGTTTTGAATGGTGCAAGCTCCCTAAAAATTGAACCTATCGATGAGACATCCTTATTATACGACTAGCATGAGCAGTGTTACGCCAAGTTCAAGCTCGTTAAAAATTAAACCTAAGCAATGAGCATATGTTCCACCAATGTTTAAGCTCATTAAAAAATAACCAACCTCTAGTAAATAACCATTGCAAATGCATTATCATCAACTTTTGAGCCTTGGTCATGTTCTTACCATCACCTCCACTCTATTTTAGCCGATCATACGGCTCCATTTCATTGTTTACCCTTTTGAAGAACAACTGCGACGAGTGATTTTGTTAGCCATCCTCTTGACACTATCATGATTGGAAAGTTCCAAACCTTACCTGGAACCAGCGGTTACCCGAAAATATCACTCGTTCCTTGAAAAACGAGTCCCCTTTAAGCTATTTTCATCTAACTCGTAAAATATGAAAAGATTGTCGAGCAATTGGCCTCTCCAACTCATTAAAATGATTAGAAGTGTTATCCCTCCTCTAGATTTTAATCTTTTTGGACCTGAGGGATCATTACACAAAACAATCGAGCGCTTTTCTTGTTCGCTTGTTAAAATTATCGAAAATTCATCCCTTTCGTATTATTTTATACTTTTTCGGACTTAAGCGATTATATGACAAAAATTTATTACTGGAGTTTCCTTTTCATCCCTTTTCATACTCTCTAAAATTGAAAAAGGACCGAGTTATCTTTGTCGTTAAACTTGTTAAAACCAATAGTGACAAACTTGTCCATGTAGACAAGAACGAGTTTCACTCTCACTAGGCTCGTTAAAACATAGCGACGGGTTTACCCGAAGGGAAAATTATAGAACAAGCATACATTATCCTCCTCAAGCTTGACAAAAATAAAGAGGTACTCGTTAGCAATGATTGGGGAAAATTGGGAAGAAAACTTGAAGAAACTTTATTGCTAGCAAGTCGCTCTTGAACATGATAGTTTCACTCTATCACCATGATTGAGTCGAGTTGGGTTATTATGTTCACTGGTCATATTACCGTTGGTCCACCGTACCATCCATATTTGGGGTTAATGCTACCAATCCATTTCAGTGTCACTGACATGTTCAAGAGAAGTCACTTAGAGAATTCACCAACCCAACTTGTGTCTCATCCGCTGCAATACCTTCACCCTTCATTCTTTCATGATCACCACCCTGAACCCTGTCTCATGAAATCATTCCAGAAAATCATTTGCTCTGTTTCGTGTCATAGATGTGGGATTCATTAATTCCCTCCTACAATGGGTCACTTCTTGTCGACATCAGCGCATTATCTAAGAAGTCGACCTAGGAACTATTAGTTTCAGCCTTTCCAACCTTCCTCCAGTGATCAAATATGCTCTTACAAAGTGGTTTCAGAGTGTTAAGGTCAAATTTTGTCATTTCAAAAAGTTTTCAAGCAAAATTTGGTCACTAGGCATTAGGTCTAGGGTTTGCTTTCACTCCTTCTAAAGTTGTCCAAATGGCAGGCTATGTCATCATTTAGCTGAGTCTATCATCATTCATAGTTTTTTCATTATCATGTCAGTGTCTAATGAGTCATTTTACATCTTGTTCATGCTTCAGTTGTGCCTTGGCAAGTTCATTTCCCTCTCCTAGGGTTTTGAAGCCAATCTCTCTTGGACGGTCAAATCATCAGAAAAACTTGTATCCTGATGTTCATACACCTTCCCCTATCCTTAAAGTACCTTATCAAACACTTCCCATCCCTTAGATCCACCAAATTCCTCATTTTTCCACAAACCCTAGTTTCTAGCTACAACCTGGCATTTTTCTAGGTTGGGCCTGTGTTTTTCCCTTTTGGACCCTTTCCCCTCAATCAATCTCTGAGATTCCACTTTCCCCTGCTTCCTAACATCCCTCCCTACTCCCAAAAATTTCCTCAAGAATTTAGAAGCCCCTTATCCCCTTCATTTCGCTTCATTTCGACAAAATCCCTTGTTTCACACATCGAGATAAGTTTTACTCAAATGATGTTTCTGAGCAATAAAAGATGAATTTGGGAAACATGAGAGAATTTTTTGTCCACAGCAGGCCAAGGCAGAAAAACCTCCTTCACTTTTTACACAGGTATAATGGTTTTGGAAAAATGTCAAAAATACAATCGCCTCGGGAGAATTGATGCACCTCTGAAGCGACCTTGGGAAAATCAATTTTTCTCCTAGCTTGGTTGGCCAAATAATTTTCTTGATAAGTCAAAGGATAATTAGAAAAAAATATATTTCCAGTGAGCTATTATGAGCTCAATTTTGAATTGAGGAAGACATTCAAAAGTTGACTGCAACAGCACTCTGCCTTGAGGCAACCTCATTTGGCACATTTTGACCAGTCTTGGGAGATTTTATTTTTGACAATGTAAATGAACTCCAAACAGAAAAATTCTAGTTTTAGTAGAAAGTAGACTCACATACCTTTCCAAGGAACTATCTTGCGCCCGATTTCGACACCGGGAAGGCCTCCAAATGCCTCTTACAAAATGCGCTATGCGTTGGGTCTGTGCACTACGCACACAGGTGTGCGCTACGCACTGGGCCTCACTGGCCAGTGTAAAAAAACAAAGGCGCTACGCATACAGGTGTGCGCTACGCATTGGGTTTTGGCACTACGCACTCAGTCACAGCTGCAATTTTTTTTTTGTTAATGCGACCAGATCTTGCCAAATCGACTCCAAAGGTTACAAGTAGGTTTTTCATGGCTGCTCAGTCAATTTTAAAATTTTTGTAGTGTGTTTAAGGTGGGAAATTTGATGTGTTGGGTGTAGAAAAGTGAAACCCTATGCACATACCAAAATCATTCCTTAGGGTTTTTAAAGACATGTGGGTGGATTGGTGAAGATTTTCCCATTCTCCATTGGTGAAATATAGTCCCATACTCATTTGTAAAGTTTTAGCCAACATTGCAAAGGGTGCACATTACACTTTTTGCTCATTTGTCAAATTCCCTTGTGATCAAAGCAGTGACTATTTTATGCCAATCTACTTAAACAGAGCTATTACCACTGTGGCTTGTTTCCTATGATGCCTTGGTACAAATGTAACATGTTTAAGTTTTGAGCATACATTGAAGTTTTGATTTCACTACACCTATATCAACATACATATTGCAGACATCTTGTTTTCATAGCCATGTCAGACATAGATTCAGTTTATAAGTAGGAGGTAGAGGCTAACTGAGAGTTTTGGCTTGAGAGGGTCAAAATCCACTTAGAGAAGTTGCTGGCGAAGGCCAATAGAGACAAAGACATGCTCTGTCACATGAAACATCACTATTGGGTTCGCATGCATGTTTGCAAAGCGAAAATGAAGATCCTAAAGAGGCGTTTGAGCAAAGCACTAAAACGGCGAAAAAAGCCCGATCCACTCCAAATTTTGGCCGAGGCTTCATTGGCAGGGCACAACACATGATAGAGGGTCTTCACTCCAAATTTGAGCAAATTTGGAGAAAATTTTGTCATTTTGAAATTTTTGGCTTGCAAAACAGGTTTTTTGGCTCAACGCGTAGCGCGCCGCGCTCGACCCATAAGATTGGGAGGTCTAAATCACAAATGGCTTGTAGTTTTGGATTTTTCATGATGAATTATACATACTCAGTTATTTCCAAAGCATTTCATCAAGTTCTGGGTGACCAAAAGGCTCAAAAACATCATGAAAATCACCCTTCTGCCACCTTTTCCAACAACAGGAAGTACCTCTGGGAGAATACATTTTTGAGGCGGCAAATGAGCTTCAAATTGAAACCTTCCACTTGGGTTAGAAAGTAGACATCTAGGGATTTCCAACGAGCTATCATGAGCTCAATTTGGATGTGGGGAAGTGCTGCAAAAACATGATGAAATGTGCACTACGGATAGGGATCAGGGGCGCTAGGCATACAGTTTTTGGTCCAGTTTTCATTGTTCAGCTCAGGAAATGAAGCCAGTTTGACCAGTTTTGACTTGTGATGTGATTTTTCATTCCTCTTGATGTAATTAATGAAACCTTATGTTATTTTAGACTCACTTTTACCTATTCTATATGATTCATTCACAAAATAGCAAAAATTTAATGAATGAATTGGTTTCCTAGCTTATAGAGGCAAGTTGTTTTGACTGCCTAGATTGTAGTGCTTTGTTTAGAATTGGTTGAAACAGCTCCTAGGATGATGAGCTCGACCCCTAGAGGCAAGGGAATGTGTTGGCTTTCCTATATTATGTATTTTCTTAGTCATTTTCAGGGTTGGACTCTTGGGAAAAGCTTGGCACTCTATTGTACATCCTATCTCTGCATTTTTGGCTAAGGAAAGACCAGGGTTTTGCAGCACGGATTGGGATCCATGTGGCTTTATGTGTTGATCGTGTGTTTCTTTCAGTATTTGTAAGTTTTTATGTGTATCAATTTCCCTTTCTCATCTTCTGCAATTGAACAAATGAAGTGTTAAGGTAGGATCCATAATTTGTTATGCTCTGCCTTTAAGTTTGATTTTCCATGTTTTCATCTGTTTAAGGAGAATCCTTGAAAGCTTCCTTGCTCTCGTTAGCTCCTCACCTATCTAATCTACCCACCTCACTTGTTTTAAAGCATCAAAGCGATTGCCTTCCTTGCCCCAATCAGATCTTTGCAGAAACCGTGTCTCATCCCCGCACCCAAAATTGCCTTTCCCTTTGATTCAACAAAAACCTCAAAAATCAACCTCAAACTCCTTGTACTTCATACCTAGCCTAAGATTAATTGCCAATTTAGTCATCTCGAGCCTCATTGATCACCTTTTGCCAAGATTGAACCGGAGAGAGCCCTCTCCTGTCCTCGTAGGGCTAACTACGAGGCTGAGCGTGGTTTGATGTAGCCTTAAGTTTTACCTTATTTCAGCCTAAGGTAGATTTGAGCGCTAACACACCGTTCCCAATTTCGCAGCTGCTTCCTTCGCAATCGAAGATGCAAAAAGGCATCCCGAGAAAAATTAAATTCCCCGTGAAGAGTATAAAAAAATGCCTATATGTTACAAGGGAAAGAATGCCTATATGGTCAAGTTTCTAGCATATATTTTAATCGATTGTAGGTTTATCGTGGTCAAATTTTTGGCATATATATTATTAGTAGATATTTGTTAACCCGAATAAATTATAAAACTTGGCGTAATTAGACAGAACAACATGAATAATGAGGAAACATTTCAAAAACCCAGCAATCATTCTTCTAGTAGGCCATCTACATTAAGACAATGTTGTCATATTTGACTTGATCTTATTTATACTTGGAAAAAATAAAAAGGGCTTCCTGTAAAAGAAGCAAAGAGATGACTCCTTCCAATTTTAATGCATTCATACGATGTCGAAAAAATTTCGATGCTGTAAAACTACAACATCGCAGAAAAACATCTACCAAAAACTTAAAATGCAGCTCAATATTCCATGGAAAGAAGCAAGAAAACATAACAGTCAACCATGAGATCTACAAGGCGTAGCTGGTATTCATACATGCTTACAAAAACGCCTTTTCTAAAAACTAACTTAAAACCTAGAAGAAAATATAGGGATCTGAAGGATAATATTTCTACACAACGAAAGGAAGCTCAATGTGTTTGAAAACCTTTGAAAATATTGTGAATAGATTAGAAAAGATCAAACAAAGCACATTTGTCTGCATGTCTTAATCTACCAAACCCTTACCCCAACATCTCAAAAATCACTACCAGAAAGCGTAAATTTATTGAAACCTTATTTTTAGAGGAAACCAGAATGCCTTGCAAAACTCAAAATGCAGCAATAAATAGAGGAAATGACTCCGATCGCTCAAAACAAAGAAGCAGAATTTAAACCAAAATGAGGGGAAAGAACGGCCTACCTGCAATGATAAAAACTAGCAGAGTGGCAATCTGATCATAATTTTTGCATAACAGGGCCAGGTTCAATGCACAACAGGACTCGGAGGTGAAAAGAATGCAACTCAACCGATATTTGGAAAAAGCAGTCAAAGTGTAGTGCATGGTTGCCAGATGGCACTTCAAATCAATGGTTGAAAGTGTCTCACCTGATCGAACGAAGTAGGGTAAAAGTGTAGACAATTGTTGATGCATAAGAAGGCCTATTGGCCTAATAATAAAATGAGCAAACAATGAGATGTCCTTTATTAACTTAAAGGACTTCTGGTGTTTTCCCTTTTTACAATTGTTTCTAAGAAAGAGGTAGGTTTTATGTGTGAAAATTTCAAAAAGCTAATTTT